>JAKGSA010002744.1:0-13794 GCA_033558755.1 Philaethria dido
TGTGCATTTGATTTCCACTTAGAGTTAGAGAATGGTTGCATTTAAATTATTCATTTTGTTAATATCCGCCTCTTAAAATACTATGCGGAAAAGCGTGAAGGTGGATTAGTCCAAAAATATATTAAATATTCATATCTAGATGTAGGTCATAGATTGAAATCTTACACTAAGTCTAGTCTAGTACAAATAGGATAAAAAAATATGTGTTAACAAATGACACATATATGACACGCAATGCCTCAATTTGGCGGAAAGAAGTGGGGAACGGCAATGTTGAAAGAGAATGGAGTGTCTTAACATTAGGTTCTCTGGTTCCGTCTGCCTACCCCGCTATATGCGGGATACAGCGTGAAGTGAAAAAAAAAACAAATGATAAACGACGTTGCCGTGCTTTTAGTTAGTCTTTAGACAATAGGAGAGTAGAACAGAATGATTTAATGCACTAGGATCTCTTCTTGAATTAAAAGTCTACTTTGCAAGGTAAGGGCGATTAGTTAAAGCCAAATATATATACATATCCCCCACTTTCCTCCAAAAAGAGCTATTTTACTGTCTCTCTATGTTGAAATTGGAGCCAAGCTGCAAAAAAGCCTTTTAACTTTTAAGCTTGTTACCATAATACTTTCTTCCTTTGAAAATCTGCATAATATTCTTTAAGCGCGTTTCTCTACATTTTAGTTCGTAAGTTAGCTTTATTCAATTACCAAACGCGTCAAAGAAGTGCATCTCATAAAAGTTTAGTAATGGGTATGTTAACTTCTCTTTTAAAGTATCTTTATACAATTTTAAATAGCGAACTTGTAACGTCTGTCGTGTCTTGTAACTCAAAAGGTTGTAGGTTCAATTCCCACTCCAGGAAATGGAGTTTTTCATTTCCTGGGTTTGGTAACAAGGCAAGGCGCAGCGTTGAGCTCCGCCGCTCAGCACGCAATGCCTCAATTCGGTGGAAAGTGGGGAACGGAGTGTCTTAACACTAGGTTCCCTCTGCCTACCCTGTTATATGCGGGATACAGCGTGAAGCTATGTATGTATGTATGTATGAACTAGTAACCTTTTTTAAAAACGTATAAAAAAATATCGTAGCGGAATTTGAACCCGCGCCTATTGGTAACCGTTTCAATGTTCTGACTAACAAGATAATAATAACAAATAACAAGAACAACAAGAATAACAAGATACATAATATTCTAGTCTCACGCTGTATCCCGCATATAGCGGGGTAGGCAGAAGGACGTTCCTACGAAGTTCCCTACTTTCCACCGAATCAAGGCGTGTTGAGTGGCGGAACTCAATGCCGCGCTTTCCTTTGTTACCAGAGCCAGCTGCACTCCTTGTCTATATAAACTATAAGTATGCCAAATTTCATGCTCCTCCGTCCGCGTAATTTTTGTAAAAAGGGGTCCAAAGTTTTTGCTTCCCGTATTTACATATAAATATTTATAAAGTACTCGTACTTGTCTGGTTTGGTTTGTAAAACGGGCCGTTTCGTTCTTTTTTTTTTAACTTCACGCTGTATCCCATATATGGCAGGGTACGGAGAGGGAACCTGAGAACCTAGTACTAAGACAACTCATCAACTCACTCAACGCCGCGCTTTGCCTTGTTACCAAACCCAGGAAATGTTTGGTTCTTCCACCCAATATACCATAGACGGACAGAGGATATCGACACAATATATATCAAATACTAGGTTCTCTCAATTTTTTTTTTTTTTTTTTTTTTATGGGTAACGGATGGCAAACGAGCAGAAGGACCACCTGATGGTAAGTGGTTACCTTCGCCCATGAACATCTACAAAACCAGAGATGTTGTAGATGCGTTGCCAATCTACAGAATACAGATGGAAGGGGAGGACAATGTAGTAGTCCGCTATCGGAACCATCACATTTTCGGGAAAGGATGGGTGGGAAAGGGGAAAACCTGGCTTACATGCCATCGAACCGGAACACATCATAAGATATTTGGCGGTTCGTCTTTGACATGATAGTGGTCGCGAGCCAGACGGAGGACGAACCTCCTACCACCAAACAAAACACACCAAACAAACAAGGTTCTCTCAATCTCGAGAAGAAAAAATAAAACAAAGTAAAATTATAAAAGTCTAGTAATAAAAGTATCATACGTTTATTGCTGTACTCAGTGGGAGATTTGACGGCACATGGCATGAGTTTTATGGTGGCATAAAAATAAAAATATCATCGTTGTGTCGTGTCTGTTCACATTCTATATATGGCTTGTCCCAATATGCCTACGAGAATAAAAATCTCTTATCTTATTAACATTTTTTTTGAATTAACTTTATGAATAATTTTTAAAAAAATAGTAGCTATGTATAAATAAGTGAAGCAAAAACTTTGTACCCCTTTTTACGAAAATTACGCGGACCGAAGAGCATGAAATTTGGCACACTTATCGTTTATATAGAGAAGGAGTGCCAAATGCTAATATATTTTTTTAAATAATTCATAAAAAGTAAAATGCAAATTTAATATTTGCAAAACAATTGTTACACACACTGCCATTTGTTTGACATCCATGTCTATGTAGAGTATTAGTGACACATAAGACAACGCGTTGTTAACGCGTCAACGGGGACACCAGTACTATATGCAATCTCAGACACTTGGTCCGTACTCTTTTTTATATTCGCAACTTCGTTTGTAGGGACTATTAAAATCCTATCTTAATGTCTTCTACATTCCCTAAGGATCTAGATCTAGGACTATCGGTCTTCCATGGCTAGTAATTTTACCTGTACGTTTTCTGTGACTCCCTCAGTAACGCAAGATATATCTATATATAAATTAAGTCTAGGTTGGTAAGGCTAAAGTGACGCTTAAGTGAGTTTTTTTGTTGTTTTTTTCCTTTTATTTTTACTAGTATTAACGTTGACGCGTTATTAACGCGTTGTCGTTAGCAATGTATACATTGCTAAAGACAACGTAAATTAATACAAAAAATATATATTAAATTAAAAAAACACACACTGCCATTTGTTTGACATCCATGTTTATATAAAGTGATTAATTGTATTTTAATTATTTTCATTTCAATGTTATGGTTACAATATAGTGCGGCATTGGGTTCCGCCCGGCTTTAATAAATAACGTTTCGATTTTGGTCAGAAAGCGGAGAAAGAAGTGTGTTGAAATAAAGTTCTCTCTGCTTACCCTTTGCACTTTGCAGGAAAAAGAGTGAAGCTGCTAAAGAATTAAATGTTATATTATTCTCTAAATAATACTCGTGCGTAATTTGCGTCATTCGCGTAAATGTTAAGTTGTTAAAAGGTAATGGTAATGTTACCGAACCTCTGTGTCTTCTGAAGAAATGGTCAAAGAATACAGTCGTGTTACGAAACGACTAAGATTTTCACGAAAGTGGGTCAAAAGCTGAATTTATGAAATGTAATGTTTGTCCTTTTTATTGCTATATTTATGTCATGTATGAAGAACTTTATCCATCCATGCAACTATATATTTTATTGAAGTCAGAATAAATGCATAAATTGATGAATGAATGTCAAATTAAACGAAAGCACGAACAAGCTAACAAACGAATGAGTGCACGGATGCATCAGTAAGCGAAATATTAAATAAGATGGAGTGAATTCAATGAGTATGACACACACATACGTATATACGTCTGCTGTATTGACGTGAGATTTTTACTTATGTTTCTGTTTTTTCTATAATATTGATGTACACAGTTATTATTATAATCTCGATATTAGGTTTCGGGTTCAAAAGGAACCCGGTCCTTTGAAGGTTTGCGTGGGAGACACACAGGTCCAACACGTAGAGGCCCCCTTTGAGACAACAATATTTTTTTTAATCTGACGCATTGACTGGGATTCATTGAGTAACCATAGCCAATTGCTCAGAGATGGTCACCGGTCAATGCGTGTAGGAGCTTATGGAACATAAGTGGAAAACTAAAATAGGGCTATGGAATGGAGTTTGATGGATCTGGCAATTGGCTATTGATTGAGATCACCGGACGTCCGCTTTTTCAACAGTCTCAAATTGAAAGGTTGGCGGACGGTGACTCGCCTCCCACTCAGATGGCCCCCACAAACGGCGTAGTGCCTCGGCGCAACATCGGTGTGGTTGGCTAAGGGTGTCGAGAGGTGTGCACCAGTTTCACCATCGCGAGAGTGCTCGGGAGCGGGTTTCCTGTTATTACGCAGATTGAGCACTCCACCCTTCCGGAGCATATATTTTGCGGGGCCCATCAAGCCGGTTAATGAAGGTGCTTTGTGAGGCGGGGGATAAATTACAATTCCCCTCCGGAGGTCTCAGGTCCGTGGGGTCGCCACTCCCCAACAGCTCGCCACAAGCTGCCCTGCGGGCTTATTATAATTATTATTATAATTACGAATGAATTGATGGATTAAATAAAAATGAATGATTGGATGAGTTAATGAAAACGGAATTTATTTTTTCTTATCTTTAGGCGGGTTATTTGAAAAAAGTGTATATTATAATAAATTATAAAATTTAATTTAAAGTCAATTAAATATTTTTCCAAGTGCAATGACATGAAATATTGTATGTTATTTTAGAATCGGTGGACATTTTTTTAGCTTCACGCTGTATCCCGCATAAAGTAGGGTAGGCAGAGGGAACCAGAGAACCTAGTGTCTTAACACTCCGTTGTCTCCGTGTCTTAACACTCCGTTGCCCACTTTCCGCCGAATTTAGGTATTGCGTGCTGAGTGACGGAACTCAACGCCGCGCTTCGCCTTGTTGCTAAGCCCAGGAAATGAAAATACTATACTTTTACATTTCCTGGAGTGGGAATCGAACCCACAACCTGTCGCACGTACGTGTCTCTGCGCCACGATAGAAAAAAAATTATATGTGTATATATTGTAAAATTTAATTTTAAGTCAAATAATTTTTTTTTATTTAATTATTCTAAAATAGGTAGGACAAATAATTATAATATGAAAATATTGGTGGTATGTGTGTATGTTTGTTACAAGAGCAGCAAATACCAACTAAATTAAAAATAGCTTTATAGATATATATTTTTGTATTCGCAGTACCAAAACTAAATATTTTAATCAATATTTTTCTTCGGTTCAAAGTAATGGAATTGTAAATGAAATATTTTTATAAATGCAGAGCAATTATTATCATCGAATATGTAATATTATTAAATAGACGGCTTATTAGATCGAATAGATTTTTACAATTAAAAATATGTGGAAATCAAATAAAGTTTGTCTGTTATCTATATATAAATACGTGAAGCAAAAACTTTGTACCCCTTTTTCCGACAAGTAGGCGAACGGAGGAGCATGAAACTTGGCACACTTATAGTCTATATAGAGAAGGAGTGCAGAATGCTATTTATTTTTAAATAATGCATAAAAAGTATATTAAATTAATAAAATAAATTTACACACACTACCATGGTCTGACATCCATGTTTATATAAAGTGATACATTCCTAAAGACAATGCATTATTAACGCGTCAACGGGGGCACTATTTATAGTTTTAGGAACTAGAGCAATTAAATCACAAAAAATATTTAAAAAACACACATTTTAAATCGGACAAAGTCGAAGTTCAACGTTGGTCCAGTAATAAATTTTGATTATGAGCTTTGTGGAGGAGGTGTAGCGCATTTTAGGTCGTACACTAAACCATTGTTCGAATTAATTACAACAATAATAGCTAAAATAATACCCGGCGGTATATTTAATGACGTCATTTGCATGGCGTTCTGATGTTTGATTAATTTGCAATGCTTTACTTGTTACGTGCTTAGGTTTTCACTTATATATTTGTAGTTTCAAGCTTCTCTTTGCATAGATGACTCTTCAGGAAGAACCTTGTCTCAAGATATATTATCCACTTTCTATTTTATATTTATTATCCACTTTCTGCCCAAAATCAAGAAATTGTTGGTCAGTGGTGAAGGGTGAAAATTTTAGTTAGGCAAGCCGGTAAATTTAGAGAAGCCGGTATATATTTAGGGAAGCCGGTACATATATATAGGGAAGCCGGTAATTCTTAGAGAAGCCGGTATAGGATGTAAAGGTATTTAGTAATTTCAATATCGAATTTTAGTGATGACCTTTTTTTCTGTGTTTAAAGTGTCAGAGCTTGTTTTTTACTCAATATTTTCCTTGCGAACTTTTTTTAATACATGTATTCAAAAAATTAGGCAAGCCGGTGGGAATCGTGTTGTGTGGACGTCTCACCACTGTTGTGGGTAGAGTGGCGAAAAACAACAATCACTCCATCGATCGCTTTATTAATAGAAAGCGGAGAAATGAAAATAAATTCATATGCGAGAATCAAACCCATAGTCAGTCGTGTGTACAATCAAATACTGTGGTACTGCGCTACAACGACTACAATAAATATTTTTGATAGTTTTAATGTGTTAATCACACACTTAGGAAACGAAGAACATTTTTAGAAAACGTATAAAAAATTAATCAACGCCTGTCGTGGCGCAAAGGCACAAGCGTGCGACTGTAAACGGGACAGGTTGTGGGTTCTTTTCCTACTGTAGGAAATGGATTTTTTTCATTTCCTGGGTAATAAGGCAAAGCGCGGCGTTGAGCTCCGCCACTCAACACACAATGTCTCAATTCAGCGGAAAGTGGGGAACGGAGTGTCTTAACACTAGTTTCCCTCTGTCTACCCTGCTATATGCGGGATACACCGTGAAGTAATAATGTATAAAATATTGATTTTGATTAAAAATCTAAAAATTACTCAAATAAATCTTGCTTTTCCCTATTTACCATATTAGTTTATTATTATCGTAACCTCAAAATGAAAATAATTTAACCCAAAACTGATAAAAACTGACTATAAAAAAGTCTATTCTAAGTTTCTATGGTGATTTAACATAATTGGATTTTTTTAGTCAGGTCTTCAGATTACTAGAATTATATTTAAAAATATTTTCATGAAACAATATTTTTTTAAAGGATCTGTTGACTCTTTCCTTATATTGATATTTATAGATCCAAGTCTAAACTAGGATACCACATAAATGAAATTATTTTTTTTACTTTATATATATAACTAGCTGTACCCTGCGAGTGTTGCTACGCCACCAAAAATAAATGTAAAGGAAAGACATTATGTACAAATGTACAAATCACTTTGAGTAATTTAATTAATTTTGAAAAAAATGTGAGGCGCCATCTGTCGAAAATTAGTCGTACGTTTTGTTTGGTGGTAGGAGGTTCGTCCTCCGTCTGGCTCGCGACCACTATCATGTCAAAGACGAACCGCCAAATATCTTATGATGTGTTCCGGTTCGATGGCATGTAGCTTTCAGATTTTCTCCCCTATCCCAATTCCATCCTTTCCCTAAAATGTGGCGTTCCGGGATAGCGGACTACCGCCATCGTCCCTCCCCTTCCATTTGGTATCATCCTCTCTAGGTTGGCACCTTTACCCACAACGCTCCTTTGTGCCGTAGATGCACCATGAGCGAAGGTAAATCCCCTCACTTCACTCATCAGCAGGTGGTCCTTTCCTGCCTCGTTTCCGTTCATCGTTATCCATGCTGTAAAAAAAAAAAAAAAAACATGGCTCGCCAGAAACCCTCGTGGGGCTCCTCATGCATAACAATCCTTGCTTTAAAGATCATCACATGCATGGTCTCACGATTCTGTAATGACATGGCCAGACAAATATTCATTTTTATATATAAAGATTTTAGTGAACTTGTAAATACCGTCAGTTAAATTAGAAAAACAGATGTAATAAATATAACAATTAACCAGATTCATTCCAAACTAATCACAGTAATCGCGTTCCTATTTGTGTCGCCTTTTTTTTTATCTAAAAAGCAAGGAAATTGCGCATCTTTCATAATCCCTTCTAAGCTTAAGAAACTGTGTAGGCGGCTTTACATACGACTTTGTGTCTTTTCTTATCATTTTTTATTTAAAGGCCCAATGCACAATAAAATCTAAAAGTAAGATATGGAAAAAAAATGTTAAATATTTGGCCTTATGTTTGTCGATACCTACGCTAGATAATCCAAATTTATGAATAGAATAGAATGACTTTATTGCATTCAAGGAAAGCGCCAAAAAGAGAAACAGTAACAATGAAATGCAAAGCTGGTACCTGTATGCAAAGCTCGCCTTATTGCTTCCTTGCTTAATCGCGGCTGTCTTCAAATTATAATATCAACAAAATAATTTATCATTTACACAAATATAGCCAGGCAACGATACGCGTTAACAACGCGTTGTTCTTTTCTTTAGCAAATGTATGCATATGTTACTCTCTTCACTAAACGTGAAACCATGGTAGTGTGTGTAACATTTATTTTATTAATTTAATAGACTTTTTATGAATTATTTTAAAAAAGATATTATCATTCTGGTACTCCTCCTTTTCGCTATATAAACTATAAGTGTGCCAAGATTCATGCTCCTTCGTCCGCGTAATTTTCTAGCAATACATGTAACCTCGAACGAAGTACAATAACGCCACGTGAGGGCTGGCAGTATGGTAAATTAAAATTATTGTATTTTTATATAAGAGTGAAAACAAACAAAAAGAGACAATTAAAACATATGTTAAAATAATAACTGTTACATCTTTAAAAAATTATATAATAAAGATCCTCTTTATTCATTCTAGAATAAATACATACGAGCACGTAACTCCTCAAAGACGCCATTCAGGGTTTACAAGGGAATCACGAGGTATTGTGGCCGAGAATTGTAGTAATTTAAAAACATATATATTTTTATCTGCCTTACTATTAAACAGGTTTTAGTAAATACCGACATAAATATAAAGCTTATTTTTCTTTTATTTAGACTGGGCTAGTCAAAACAGATCGGTAAATGTAAAATGAGTTTAGTAGAAAAAAATAATTTATAATTTGGCATACATGGAGGAGGGTCCTAAAATTAGAATTTCGAAAAAAATATTAAACTTGTTGATCTTAAATGACTTAATGTCCACATAGAAAAATTGGTATTTAGCATATAGGATTCATGGGAATATAGTAAGAGGATTTTTAAAAATTCCCTACGAAAACAGTATTTTCATTCATTGCCCTCGCAAACGAAGTCGCGGGATACACCTTATGAAATATGTTCCCAGTGTGGTCTTGATCATAGATAAAAATTTAATCCACAACCTTGACAATTCAACGTGATCCACCTGATCCTGCCATTCGGTTGTCAATTGTAATCATAATCTAAAAAAATATTACGAAAACTTTCTGTTTCGGGGAGAAGAATTCACTGCACAATATTGGAGAATAAGACCCAAATCCGCTATCATTCCGAAATCTCAGCCCGTGTACTTCAAAGTACCAGCTACGTTCAACCGACTATTGTTATTACTATGCACGTTTTACATCATCAATATAATTATGATGTATTGTTGGCATATAAATTTATATTTTTGAATGCATCTTCTTTTACTTTCCAGGTGGCATTTCACGACCATATCACTTCTTTCTTTTTATTTTCGTTTGCATTTTACTTACTTACTTACAATAAATATATATACTTAAGCCTTTGAGACAAAAATATAATATTTTTAGCTTCACGCTTCCCGCATAGCAGGGGTCAAAGTAGTCGAAAGAGAACACTCTTCTCTGCAGAATTCGGGGGCCTTGCGCAATGAATGGCTGATCTCGTACCAGTATCTTACAGGAGAAAACAGAATGAAAATAAAGAAATATTGACAAATGAAAATATTTTTTCCACGCGAGATTTTTCATAAACGCTTTCCAGTCAGTCGATCATGTCCCAGCTCGTCATTGCTTATGCGCCTACGATAACTGACACTGAGCTATTTTACAGTGTAGACCAGATGCTGTTACATATTTTCGTTTTGTAATGCCATATGTTTAAAGTATATTCATGAAAAAGTAAGCCAGACTGAGACTAAGAGAATATACTTATAAAATTTACTCACGAGAGTGAAAGCATTTTGACACATCTTTTTATTTGGTATCTTTGTCTTTTTATTTAATATGGTCCCTAGGCGCCCTTTTTCTCTTATAATATTTTAAAAGGACTAAAAGTCCACTAAGTAAGTCAACAATAAATTGTTTGATAATGCCTGTCGTGGCGCAGAGGCACAAGCGTGCGACTGTAAACGCGACAGGTGTGGGTTCGATTCCCACTCAGGAAATGTAAAATTTTGTATATTCATTTTCTTGGGTTTGGTAACAAGATAAAAACGGCGTCGAGTTCCGCCACTCAACACGCAATGCCTCAATTTGGCGGAAAGTGGGGAACAGGATTGTTGAAAGAAAAGAGAATGAGAGAATGAGGTGTCTTAACACTAGGTTGTCACCAGTTCCCTCTGCCTACCCTGCTATATGCGGGTACAGCGTGGGGGTTAAAAAAAAAATTAGAGTTTTGTGTTTAATCAATTAACCCGTACTAGTCGAACCATTCAGACGGTATTGTAATATTACATATATCTACTCACTCCGCAAATCTGCATCTCACGTGTTTATACATCATCAGTTTAAATTTGCTTGAACTTGTGACCTCTTCACAATAATTAAAAGTAGCCTTATGACATTAAAATCAAAAATCTTAATTTCTTGATAAAATACTGTTAGTCTATTTAAAAATGAAAATTTCAATAATCACAAATTCTTTGAAAAGAGGTAGATTCAAAATAATGTCAGGTATCAAATAAATTCATATAAATTTTGTATGTCTGAAGACCAATATTATTCATAAGGAAATAGAAATTAACTTTTGTACTAAAAGTAAGGATCATTTGCTTTGCACTGAAAGCAGCTCTTGAAATATAGTACATTTTCTATACCAAGGAAATCCCAATATAAAAGTGTTCTTACTTTTATGGCCTGCCCTTTTACCTTATATTTTTAATTCTCTTAAATGAAGTAATATTTATTAGCCACCATTAAACTGTTACATTTTTGTCAATGTGGAATAAAAGAATATTGATTAAATTTTTAAATACTAATATTCATATATTTATGGCATCGATTTGTAATGAAATAGTATCTTTTTTTAATTATTGCTTTATTTTTAAGAGAAATATATTACGAATGAAGATTTGGAAACCGAAAGGATTATTTTCTTAGCCTATAGAGAAATATTTTTGTTTGTTATTGAGAATTTTGTTATTATAACTGATTTTTTCAGATTCGTCAATTCAAATATATAAATAAAACTAACCAGTATTACTATGTATACACATGTTAAATGAAAAATAGTAACGAGCCCATTCTTGAGACCAATGAAAAGTAACATTACTTCGAAGAGTGTATATAAAGTAGATTGTAACTGTGGCTCATCTTCATTGGTCAAACAAAAAGGAACAGCAGTGATCGAGTGAAGGAACATATCTTCGACGTCATAAATGGGCGTATATTGAAGTCAGCGGTGTGAGAACATACTGCAGATGAGAGATGAGAAATCTATCGACCTCATCACGTCAAAATAATTGTATTACCAAATACTAAAATACACGCGATTATTCTAGTTAAAACAGTTTTATTTAATATACTAAAATATAGTTAAAACGTTTAATAGTTAGGACAACTTTCTCAAACTGGGTGAAACGCGTCGAACGAACAAATGTCAGAGATGACAGTAGAATATATTAATAACATTGTTCTGAATAGAACCCAGGATAAAATGTTTCTCCTATAGTTTAGTAAAATGTATTACAATCTACCACTCATAGCTAGTCGTCTATAAGAAAGAAACGAAGAGTGTGTTAATATATTATTACGCTGCCTGCGGCTCGAAAACTGAGAGTGAAAGAAAATAAGTATTTAAATATATTTAATAAGAGTATTTTAGTTTCAATAAGTTCTGTTTTTTTTGTTTAGAAAGCTAATATAATATGTGTGATCTAAATATGTTATATAATATATTTCATTGCTCCAATTTTAAGCTTTAAAGTAAATAAAAATAATTATAAAACATATTTAACATCTCAAATCGTAAATAAAATAAATGATTTTAGTTGTAAATAAAAGGGTAAGCGATAATATATCAAATGTGTTAACATTTAAACTGGGAGTTTTTTAGCAATTGGCAACATTTACGCAAAAAAAATCTGTATTGCCGGCTCTCGGATCACGGCTAGCTCTACTATCGAGTAGCGAATAGCGAGCGGTCGAGTATTCGCAGATTCATACCAGCTGTTTTTAGTTTTTTATTTCTTTCCTATAAGTGAACACATTCTCAACATGGTCAAAGTGGAAGTTAAATATACTAAAGTAAGTTATTAGACATAAACAAAGTAATGGAAATTTTGTTATGAGATTTGCCGGGCATTCGCACTAAATTGTCGCCAAGGTCAATGTATACACAAATATTTTGAATAAACGCTGATTTTACTAACGTATATTATATTTGAATTAAAATACTGAATGTGATACTTAGCACTTTATATTGGTGTTTTTCTAATTCAATGATTCTCCAATAGGACAATATTATAATTACATATCTAATATAGGATGTCCCAAAATTAACGCAAGATTTGAATTAAATAGAAAATGCCATTTTAGTCTTTTAATAGCGAATGAATAATGAATATAATAGCAAATGGCGGCAAAGTCAAATCTTGCGTTAATTTTGGGACATCCTTTATATAGATAGAACATAAAAGAAACTATGAATTTAATTATTTCTTTAATAAATTGAATGACATTGCCATAAAACTATTTTTAAATAATAAATTTAATAAACGTCAAAATTAAAATATTTCTTCAAGAAATCATTAAAGTTAATGTTAACAGCCAAATATTTATGGAACGTATAGTACGTATTCTGAAAAATAAAAACACAAGATAAGAATATCTAGTTGCTCATAAAATATTTTCGTTGATTCTTGTTTGTTTAATTTAATACGTCGCATCGTTCAAAGTTACGTGTTTTATATGATATTACGCAATTATGAATAGGTACATATATATTCTTTTAGTATTATTTTGA
Source organism: Philaethria dido (assembly GCA_033558755.1). NCBI lineage: Eukaryota > Metazoa > Arthropoda > Insecta > Lepidoptera > Nymphalidae > Philaethria > Philaethria dido. Next base: position 12,946 of record JAKGSA010002744.1, read on the forward strand.
CGAAATACTTTAAGCAAAAGTAACAAGTAACAACAAGACAATTATGTTAGGTGGTAGGAGGTTCGTCCTCCGACTGGCTCGCGACCACTAACCGCCAAATATCTAATGATGTGTTCCGGTTAGATGGCATGTAAGCCAGATTTTCCCCTTTCCCACCCATCCTTTCCCCAAAATGTGGTGGTTCTGATAGTGGACTACTACATCGTCCCCCCTTTCATCAGTATCCTCTAGGTTGGCAACGCATCTACAACATCTCTGGTGTTGTAGATGTCTATGGGCGAAGGTAACCACTTACCATCAGGTGGTCCTTCTGCTCGTTTGCCGTCCGTTATCAATAAAAAAAAAAAATAATATTTAATTAGTGGGGAACGGAAATCTTAAGAGAAAAGAGTGTCTTATCACTACGTTCTCGGGTTCCTTCTGCCTACCCTGCTATATGCGGGATATAGCGTGAAGCTGCAAAAAAAGTCATAAAATAAAAATGTAATTATATATTATTTGTTTAGTTGTTTATCAACAATGAGTGGGTCGATGCTGTTAGCAAGAAGACCTTCCCTACAATAAATCCGCAAGATGAATCTGTTATTATACAAGTCGCTGAAGGAGATAAGGTATAAAAACATAAGAATATGATACTAATTTTACTTAGTTGATTTTTTACTTGCCGATCGTTATTTGTACACAACGTCTGATTGTAAATGATCGTAGTAGGTTCGATTCCCACTCGAAATTATTGTATATTATTTCTTTTGCCATACTGTTGAGCTCTACCAATGAACACGCAAAATTATCTCGACTTCAGTCAGAAATGGGCACAAAGTAGTGTTTGGATACTAGGTTCTCTTTATT
>JAKGSA010002745.1:0-13788 GCA_033558755.1 Philaethria dido
ACTTATAACCTTTACGCCTCTCCCAACCAAACAAAAAATGCTATACACTTGAAACTTGGTACAGATGTTCGGGAAGAGTGTACCAACATAACAAAATAAAAAAATCGATAATCGAAAGTACGTTGCCCGCCAAATTTGAAAAGTCACCTTACTTTTTGAACACACCTCGTACACTACACTACAAATACAAATCATTTTAAAATAAAATTATAATATTACAAAGTATGTTTATTTTCACAGCTCAAAAATGGCTACAATTGCAATCAAAACGTTTCGCCGAAAAACGAAAATTCGGTTTTGTGGATGCTCAGAAGGAAGATATGCCACCAGAACATATAAGAAAAATTATAAGGGATCATGGAGACATGACAAGTCGAAAATACCGACATGATAAAAGAGTTTATCTTGGAGCATTAAAGTACATGCCTCATGCTGTTATGAAACTCTTAGAGAACATGCCCATGCCGTGGGAACAGATTAGGGATGTTAAAGTCTTATACCACATTACCGGTGCAATTACATTTGTCAATGAAATACCATGGGTCATTGAACCTGTATACATTGCACAGTGGGGTACCATGTGGATTATGATGCGTAGAGAGAAACGTGATCGACGTCACTTTAAACGTATGCGGTTCCCACCCTTTGACGATGAAGAACCTCCTCTAGACTATGCTGATAACATTTTGGATGTTGAGCCTTTAGAGCCTATACAGATCGAACTAGATCCTGAGGAGGATGGAGCAGTTGCTTCCTGGTTTTATGACCATAAGCCACTGTTAGGGACTCGACATGTCAATGGGTCAACATATAGAAAATGGAACCTGTCTCTGCCACAAATGGCAACACTATACAGACTTGCAAATCAATTGTTAACTGATTTGGTGGATGATAATTATTTCTACTTATTTGATTCAAAAAGTTTCTTCACTGCTAAAGCCTTGAACATGGCAATACCGGGTGGGCCGAAATTTGAGCCCTTAGTGAAAGATAATTCTGCAGGAGATGAAGACTGGAATGAGTTCAATGACATAAACAAGATAATAATCAGACAACCTATTAGAACTGAATACAGGATTGCTTTCCCATACCTGTATAATAATTTGCCACATTTTGTCCAGCTATCTTGGTAAGTTAATTATTATTATATGTTGCCACTTTATGTTCTAGATGTAATTAGCCTTATGCCTTTCTCATTATTATTTAATGTTATAAATAATAGTTCCCTTGTAGAGACACTCGTCGCACAGTGTAAACTGTAGACGTGATCATTAAATGAAGGCGAAATCTTTAAATGATTATATTTAGATTATTTTTATTACTTTGCTCTAGCCTAGTAAGACAAACCGTGGAGTTCCGTCTCTCAACACGCAATATCGGGAATTCAGGCGGAAATGGAGTACAGAGTCATGGACCTAAGATTTTTTGCCTATCTGATATAGATTTTCTGTTATGTGGGAAAAAGCATGTACATTATATATGTATCGTATATATAATATATATGAGTAATAGTTACAAGTTCAATTATGTACATTACTTTTAAGAAATTTTAATTTTTAATTGTCTTGCACTGTGAATATATTGTTATAATAATTATATTTTTTGCAGGTATCACACACCAAATGTGGTTTACATCAAAACTGAAGATCCTGACTTGCCAGCCTTCTACTTTGATCCTCTCATCAACCCTATCTCTCACAGACATTCAGTAAAATCCTTAGATCCAGTACCAGAGGAAGAAGATTTTCTACTTCCGGAGGAAGTGTCGCCATTTTTGCAGGAGACAGCATTGTATACTGATAACACTGCTAATGGCATTGCTCTTTTATGGGCTCCAAGGCCTTTTAATATGAGATCTGGTAAGTTTTCTGTAAAAATATAAAAACTTATTCAAATTTTTAAAGTTATTTTTATATTTTTTATTTTTAACTGTAAAACTATATATGCAATGTCTATATAAATGTTTATTATAATTAGGTCGAACTCGTCGTGCTATCGATGTTCCTCTCGTTAAGACCTGGTACAAAGAACACTGTCCTCCCGGTCAACCTGTGAAAGTTCGTGTATCATACCAAAAATTACTGAAGTACTATGTGCTGAATGCTTTAAAACATAGACCACCGAAGCCACAGAAAAAGAGGTATGTTGTTATAGTAATTATTTTTAAAGTAATAAAGTATGATCTACCGAGACATCTTTAACTGGTTGAAAGTTTAAATAACATTTTGATATCTATTTGTATTAAAAATGATAGAAGGTCTTATTAGATATAGATAAACTTATATTAAAATACTAAAGGGAAAAATTTAATGGCTTAAAATCTGAAAGAATTTTGGTTCATTGGTCTTTCTTGGAACTTATTTTATCAATTAAGATATACTTGGTTTATAAATGTAAAAATAAATATAAAATGGAGCCAATAAAATTTAATCCCATCCATTCCCTATTTGTTTTAAATATTTACATGTCTTCTGAATGTATTTAAAAATCTTAATATGAAAAGCTTTATATGTAAAATAATATTATTTTTAGATATCTTTTCCGCTCATTCAAATCAACAAAGTTCTTCCAAACTACAACATTGGATTGGGTGGAAGCTGGTCTGCAAGTATGCCGGCAAGGATACAACATGCTCAATCTCCTCATTCACCGAAAGAACCTCAACTATTTGCATCTTGATTACAACTTTAATTTGAAGCCTGTTAAAACTCTTACTACTAAAGAAAGAAAGAAATCAAGATTTGGAAATGGTAATTTTTCTTTGACGATCACAATTTTTCTACTCTACAAAAAATAAAACACTAAAATATTTATAGAACAAGATATTTATTGTTAATAAGGAATGAGGTGCCCTCAGGAATGTAATTAACATTCCTGAGGGCACCTGTGAGTGACTTTTAGTTCAGTTCTAATTGACATTAAACTAATACAATTTTTTAATGGAAAAATCAAGTGATTTAAAGTCCATAATATTCTGATTGTCTTTTATAAGTGTTGCTCTTAATTTCTACTATTTAATTAAAAATTTGGAAATTAAAGCAATTTGAGAATAATAGAATAGTTTTTTTTTTTTTTTTTTTTTATGGATAAGGACAAGGCAAACGAGCGTACGGGTCACCTGCTGGTAAGTGATCCCCGCCGCCCACGGCCCCGTGTAACACCACAGGAGCTACAGGTGCGTTGCCGGCCTTTGAGGTGGGAGTAGGCGCGCTTTTTGAAGGTACCCATTTCGTATCGACCTGGAAAAACTGCCGCAGGTAGGCAATTCCACAGTTGAGTGGCACGTGGAAGGAAATTCCTTCGAAACCGCACAGTACTGGAGTGCCACGCATCCAGGTGGTGTGGATGGTATTTAAGTTTGTGGCGTACTGTGCGGTTTGAAAATCCTGCGGCAGAAATCAGGTCAAACAGTTCCCCAGAACACTCCCCGTTATATATGCGATAGAGAACGCACAACGAGGACACGTCTCTACGCAACGCCAAAGTGTCAAGCCCTGCACAGATTACCGGGTCCCCAACGATTCGAATGGCTCTGCGTTGTATGCGATCAAATGGTTCAAGCTGATACTGGGGTGCACCAGCCCAGAGGTGAGAACAGTACTCCATATGAGGCCGAACCTGAGCCCTATACAGGGCCAACCGGTGTTTTGGCGTGAGTACTGTCTCGCTCTGGCGATGACACCCAGTTTCTTCGAGGCCAACTTGGCCTTGCTTTCCAGATGATCACGATACTGGCACTCACTCGAAACGCTAAGGCCCAATAAGCTGATACTGGGCGCGGCTTTAAGAAGAGTGTTCTTGAAAACTGGTGATACGACAAATGGGGTTTTCTTGGTGGTCAACGCGCAAACTTGTGTCTTCAAGGGGTTGAATTGAACAAGGTTCCTTTCAGCCCATGAAGAGACATTCCCGAGGGATGCCTCAACAGAAGACACAAGTTTTTTTCGGCACTCGTCAACGTTTTCCCGAGAAAGACCTGCGCGGCCGGAGTATACAGCGTCCACCGTGCTATCATCTGCATAGCAGTGAATGTTAGAGTCCACCAACATGTCATTGATATGCAGAAGGAATAGCGTAGGGGACAGCACACAGCCTTGGGGAACGCCAGCGTTCACGGGCATGTGACCGGAGCAAAAACCGTCGACAACGACTTTAATGCTACGCCCAGTGAGAAAGCTACAGGACCCACTTGTATTAAATTCTCGGGAAGCCCATACAGATGGAAGTTTTTGCGAGAGCGCCCTCAGCGCCACACGATCGAAGGCCTCGCCAGCGTCCACAATCCAACTGCGGCTTTCTCCTGCTTTTCCTGCAAAGCAGCAGCCCAGCGGATGGGTCAGTGGCACCAGAAGGTCACCAGTTGAACGACCATGGCGGGAAGTCATAGCGCCGGATTTGTCGTTGATCAACTGGTGATCCTCTCCCAGACAGCACCAGGAGCTGGTTGTTATTATGCTTCCATTACTTTAGAGAGCAGGAGGTGATAGCGATGGCCTGTGGAAGGCTGCTGATCGGAGCCATCGCCTTTCTTCAAGATCGGTGGATCAGAGCGCTCTTCCACGTGTCCGGGACTGGCGCCGACGGAGTAAGAGTGCCGAAATAAACGGCAGGTTAGCACTCCGGTGTCAACTCAGGAGCACATGCATTGAGCACTAAAGGAGAAATGCCATCCGGTCTCACTGATCAGATGTCCAAGGAAGACAGAGTCGCTTGAACAGCTTTGCGCTGAATCATAATGTCTGGCATTGTTTCGCACCGCGGGATGGTAGGTGGTGTGGTTCCTTGGTCATCCAAAGCCGAGTTCTGAGGCGCGAAAAGAGTGCCCAAGACATCGGCTTTCCTTCGCCGCATGGACCAGGATCGTCACCTCCTTCTGGTGCGTAGCGGCGGAAGCGAAGGCCGGCTAAAGCTGCCGCGCAGCCTTTAGAGCGCCCAGAACTGGCGTATTCCAGACGGAACCTCTCAAGCTTCCTGCCGATTTTGACATAATATGCTCGATTTTGCTCTTAGTAATTTGCCGCTTAAAGAACCTAGAGGCACGGTTATATTTTCTTAAGGTTTTCACCTTGGATCCTTAGTGACTAAAGCCTGACCCAGGCTTGATTACGTCGCTTGCTACTAACAGGCAGCTTGTTTGCAGAATGTACCAAACTGTTGGGCCGTGACTTGCCACCAATTAAGTACCGCAGACAGAATATAAAGTTCCATACCTGCAGATTCACACGGCGACAGCGGCGGCACAGTCACTAGGATCATCAGAAGAAGCAATCCGGCCTTCTGTGATACAAGATGAGCAAAAATGTACGCATCCCATCCCAATCTGCTGGACTTGTAGTGTCATACGCGGCGAGTTGCGGGTGTTCTGCGACTGATGTTTAATGGGCACTGACTCGTACCAGGCAGGTGGTCTGAAGACCCAGTTAGCATCGACTGCTACTCAGGGTACTACGTTCCGATGTGAAGTCAGCAGAAGGTTGTCCAATAAGGTGGCACTGTGGTTATCCATCTGGGATTCGTGCGGGCGTATCAAACCAATTGGGGACAACCATGACGGTTACAGCAAAGCCAAACACACAATCCTCCCTGGCAGACGCAGGTGTGATCCAAGCCAGCGGCGTTGTGGGCGTTGAAGTCGCCGCAGTAGTACATCGCGACTCTGAAGCGGAGGGAAGTTGTGATAGTACATCGTCAATAGCCGACAAATGAGAAGATCATGAGTCGATCCGCTTGGGTGTTACCAATTATGGGGACCTATATAGATGCGTAGATTCGACACAATGCATCGTCCGAACTCAACACGAAGCCAGATGGTTGATAGGTCCCGACCTTCGTAAAAGTGGCAAGACGACGGAAACTCCGGTCCTCCTCACAACACCACAAAGCGACCCGGCATGAGGAATGAAATTGGTCCCCTTCATTATGTAGCCAGGCACAGCGTAAGATGCCGCTTGGTCGGGAAGCAATCTGAGTCTCCGGCCAAACAAATGGAGGTCGGCCGTGCTGTCCCCCGTGATGAGGTGACTGCACCAGGTTGGAACAGACCCCTGATGTTACAGAAATCCACGTTAAGCGTGGTAGGATGCCGTGGAGCTACGTACGCCCGTTTGCTTTGTCCAACGCGTGAAATTCTGTGCCCCCAGAATTCGACGGTGCGGCCTGAGTTTTTAGGCTCAGTGATTCTCCAGTACCGAGGCACGCTGGTACCCTCCCTGGTAATATCTCTTCAGTACCGCTGTCATGCTCCCGGGAGGGAGGGTTTGGGGTTGGTATCCGGGGCCCGGTGACATTTCCACGTGAAACGTAGTGCCAGAAGCCGCTACTTGACGCCAGTTTTAAATGCCGGGGTGGTAATAAACCGGTCGAGCCTGCCCATTCGTGTTACCATTGCTGGAAACGTGACCTACCATTACTTCCTATTTTAGTCGCCTCTACGACACCTCCAATACCAGGCGACCCTATTCTACGCCGGATCACACGGACATATAAAATAGCATTATAAAAATGTTAGAGAACAGTGTCTTGAAAAAATGGTATTCTTGTTTGCATACATAGCGATATTGGTTTCCTGATGAAAAGATTTCCTTTGATAGTAACTTGATTGTAGATACTTCTAAAGATTTTCATTTGATATTTATAAATAAATAATTTAGAATAATATTTCTTTTCTATACTTTCTTTGAATTTTTATTATATAAATCAGTAATATGAATTTTATCACATAAAATAAGTAATATTCGTATGGAAACGCGTTCATGTGTTCGTATATTACGTATATAAGATAATATTTAATTTTGCTTCGCTTCTGCATCAAAGTGAATATACTGAAACAAAGTCCATTTCAGGGAGCCTTATAGAACATCCTTGTAATAAGTTTCAATGACAGGTTTCCTTTCTCAACTTTTAGAACGTTTCAAATAAAATTAAATATATTCACAAAATTCTAAAATTTATAATTTATGTCACTATAAAATAATGCCATGCGAAAAGGCGCTATAGTGGCGGAAGATAAGACGTTCACTAGATATATATATTTCCAATGGATCAGGAGTTAAAATTCAACTTTAAAAGTTTGTTTTTTAAATCTTTTCTGCCTAAGTATTCTACAAAAGTCAATCCGTCAATGGAAATAATCCACGCTTAATTTAATAAAATTCTTTCTTAGGCTTTTTAAGCACAGCTACCATCATTTCACTAGTATATTTATATGAACCATTGAGTAGGTACTTAACAAAAAAATGTCCCTGCTAATTTGTATTACAACAACGACGAGAGCGAGTTACCTATCAATAAATATCGTTAAATCTCCAGCCGGTGTGGAGGGTGAGTGAGGCGCGAAGTGGCTTAAGATTATTAAATAAAAAAGTACGCACTTAAAGGGTGTACACATATTTAACACAATATTTGTTTATTGAAATTTTGAAATGATAATAAAAGGAATATAAGCTCAAAAAAAAAAACAAAAATGTTGAGAAGATGACTGCTTGTAACTTTCAAGGACTGATTGTTTTTTACCTTCACGCTGTATACCGCACATAGCTAGGTAGGACAGAGGGGACCTGAGAACCTAAAGCGTTAGTATGACACTCCAGATTCTAATAAGATTTTTGCTCCCACTTTCCGCCGAAATGAGGCATTGGGTGCTGAGTGGCGGAACTCGACGCCACGCTTTACCATTTGTTAACAGTATACCAAGTACTTATTAGACTTTTAATAGAAATTTAAATTATTTTTTGTATGAAAATATTAAAATAAATTTTATTTTCCTTCTAACTTTAAAACTTAACCTTTAAATATTTGGATATATCCCAAGACAACAAATCGCATTTAATACTTTGAAGTCTGAAGTACCTTGGTTTTACCATTCTCTTGTGTATGTAAACTGGTCAAAGGGATCCTAGTGAGTCTAAGTCTCGTGAGTCAAACAAAGACTTGATTTTAGTGGGCGGAAATGATAAAAATGTGACTTTTCTTATTTCCGCCCACTTACAAATATTTTCCGTAACGTCAAACAAGATTCTAGAAAATAAATATTGTAAACATAAATATTCTAAAACACTCATGGCGAAGTACTGTACTACATCGCCATGAGTCTGACTGCCAACGCTATTAGTTGTGGGTGCGATTCTTATTTATTGGTAAGAAAAAGTGCGGCGAAAATTAGGACGGAAAGCAGTATCTTTACCCTTTTCTCTGACTACTCTGGTATGCGGGATAAAGCGTAAACCTGACGATTATGAATATTCTTCTCATAATATGTAATATTTGAACTCACAACTATAGCGCTCAATTAGATGATACCAACCATGTACACGCAGGTGCCAATCTAAAACAAATTTCATATTTGAAAAGGCAGAAATAAAAAGAAACGAAGTAAATAAATTTCAATTAAATAAATATAATATCTAAAATGAAACCCGTGAACATTTCATTAATATCACTCAAAAGCTATAGAGAGCTTTACAATTTAATATCGCAGCTATGAGGATTCATTGACGTACGTAGGTTTTGTAGGATACCTATAATTGATTCGAAATATTTAGTCTGCACAAAGGTGCACCCTTATGATCCAAACACAATACGATGGGGTGCTATTGACCAGACGCTATATTTTGTTTGATGTAATGGAGGTTTATACTAATATATAACTATGTATGTGCATATAAGTCTTTGACGTTTTGTTGCGTTTCAGTATTAAAGTTTGCTTTGACATGTTTTTTGTAACGCCTCTTCCATGTTTCGCAGATTGGGCATAGAGAGTGAAATACATTTGCCATGTTAATCGATATAATTGCTAAATATCTAATATGTACAATTGTACATAAACCTACTTATCAGACGTTAAGTCGTTGAGGCGTGCAAATTCGTCTAATTAAACAATGTACAGCGTTAGATTACGTACTACACACCTTAGGGTGGTAAACGAAAAACAGTATGTTTTGAAACAAAAGGGAGATGTGTGAAGATAGGTTACTTAATATTAAACGCAGTGGATCAGTGTCTGAATGCTAGTGCGATTAGTTATAGATTCGATTCCCACGCGAAGTCATGATCATATTTCAAATATTTCCGGCGTTGAGTTCCGCCATTCAACATGTAATGTCTAGATTCAAATGGAAAACCGAGAACAACATATCCTAACACTAGTTTCTGTATATCTACCCTGCTATGCGAGAAAAAGCTTGAAGCTGCTCCTTTATCTCATAAAAGCGCGACAAATTGTTCGCGTAAAACAAGTGCATTTAAGCAGTATTATTGTTCTACATCTACACAGCGTCCACTCATGTAAAACAAAGGTGTTGATTAGTAACATATCGGCTGTATACTAATGTTACATTTATATTCAAACGTACTCGTCAACTTGTGTAACTTTCATAATATCGACCTCAGTCGTACATTGCTTAATATCGCATTGACAAATACGTTTCGATTACATCCCTTTGATGATTCGCTGGAAGCCGAAATGAAAGCTGGCCATTTGGCATACGTGATTGTTAATTGAAGCACTATTTAATATCCTGTCTGTAGGTACATTTGGGGCTTAACAGTGTATTCAATATACACTGTTGTTGTATTCATGAATTTTCTTATTTAAGATTTTAATGAACACTATATGCAGTATTAATAATGCTTCGTTCTTTCGATCGTTTAGATATTTACTGAACTAGACTTTATAATACTTATTATTTTTTAGTAACACAGATACCTCTCTTTTTACAAGATTTGTTGTTCCATGTCATGTTGAATGGCGGGACTCAGCAGTGCGTTTTGTAAGATCAGACCAATATATATTTTTTAAACGATTACCAATCATCCTAACGGGATTAGAACTAAAAACTATTGAGAGACATCTCACCTGCGCTACAACTGCATCTAATGATAGTTTAATAACAATATTACTGAGATATCTCTAAAATTTGTCCTCAAGAAAATTTATATAATATTTTTAATTGCCATTTGACTTAAGCATAAATACTGTTTCTCAAGATAATGCATAAAAGTCTCTAGTAAAACAACAAAGCTTACCCGCTTACCTTACACGTCGGGAAATTACGTTAACAATATCTTATCCTTTAACGAAATAAATTGCCTTCTTTGCTTTGAAAGGAAGCTCGCTCATAAAATGAATATTCCCTTAGCAAATTGTGGCCGTAATTTGATGTTACTCCATGCAACTTCATCTACACAACTATTTACCTGTCAAGCGAAAATAACTGTTAACTTAAAAAATGGCACTAAAGAACATTAACATGTTATATTTGAAGTACTTTACTGTGATTTCGCAGTATATAGGGATTAGTTGTTGCCGCCGGTTTTCCTTGGCACCGCGAATTACTCATTTTTCTTACCATTATGTTGCACAAAGCAAATTGTCTCATTATAAAATGTACGTTAATAGTACCTTATTATTACAAACTTTTCAATTAATATCTTTTTATATATAAGGTCTAAGTTGCATTTTATTTGTAAATGCTGTTTTGTATTAAACTTTACATTCTCGGAAATCATTTACCATCTTCATTATTTGTTTTTAATTTAAGCGTAACGTATTGCTAGTTTTAAATTAAAAATATAAATACATTTTTGCTTAGATATATTATATGAAAAAAAAACTGTTTACATTTCTGCATATAGATGAGTGGGGAAAGTCCCGCGCTGGTATAAAGATTACAAGTTGGATTCTGAAACTCAAGTGCGGACAAGTGCCTAAAAAAACTGCATAACACATATATTTTTATCAATCCTACTCTGAGTATGAATTGAAGTTTTTTTAAGTCGAGATAAGTGACGTCATCACTGAAATATAAACTAACAATTATACTTTAAATAAAATATCTATTTACTTATTGCATTTGAGGCCATAGTGCATCGTTCCGCTGAGGGGTATTGTTTGACTGTAAACGCGTTTAGATGTGGGTTTGAACCCACTTTTGAGAAAGGTAATATTTAAATTGTCTCCTAAATTGTCATTCACCAATAGGTATGATAAAGCGCGGGGTTGAATTCCGTCGCTCATCACGCAATGTCCCTATTTCACTTGACACTATATTCCCTCTAGACTACCTTCCTATACGTGAAGCTTAAAAAAAAGTTTCTGTATATTCTCAAAATTCAAAAATATAGAACACCATATTATAATTTTAATAGAAATTAAAAACCATATGTTATAATATTTTTTTCTACTCAACATACTACCTGTTCTGTTACTAGTGACCTAATTGCAAGCATCGAAGTTGCTACGAACTTGTTTGTCTTCTAATCCTGCACGGGATGAATCATGAAAGATTTTAGTCCCAGTCTGGTTAATATAGACACGTCGCTGTTTCCGTTACATGTCTATCATAAGCGACCGTATAGACGACCAATAGAAGGGTGGAAAACGATAGATTTTTGTGTTTAATAAAATATTACAAGTGTCCCCGTAAATGCGTTAATAACGCTTTGCGTAGTGACGTATATGTCACTTTATATAGCCGTTGTTGTGTGTGTAACATTTATTTTATTAATTTAATATAAACTTTTTATGCATAATTTAAAAAAAATATTAGCATTCTGCACTCCTTCTCTATATAAACTATAAATGTGCCAAGTTTCATGCTCCTCCGTCCGTGCAATTTTCGTAAAAAGGGATCCAAAGTTTTTGCTTCACGTATTAATATATAGATATATTGCTATACATCTTTTAATCAATGTGCATACCAAAATTACGCGATAACATTAATTTACATTTATGTCTCTGTATTGAAACATCAGAGTAGGAGGGTTGTTTACATTATTTCTGCGTTTACATTACCCTCGAGAGCATGTTCGTTCCCTATTTTAGTGAGACATAATGCTTCTTTATGTTTCGCGAATCGTTTCTGCAACAAGTTGTCTTTGTTACGGGCGAGAAGAAAGTATCGTGTTCTTTTGAGTTCTTCCTAATTTTCATGCTACGAAGGAGATACCAAAAACTTAAAATAAATAAACTGTGCGTCAATGAAGCTTATGAAATATCTGTATATCAAATTTCATTTAAATCGAGTTAAAAGAGAAAATTTCAATAACAACATAATATTCAAATAAAATAAATACTGTAGACAGAGTAATAAACATAAAAGCTTTGTATAGTTAATAAATTTATACGATGAAGCTAGCACCAATGAAACAAAGTCCTTGGAACGTGTACTTCGTAAGCTGTTCAAGGGGGGCAGATCTATCGAGGTCAAATAGCGAGATTTTCTCGGGAAATATGGATTTAGAATACCTACGCAAGCAGTTTATTGCTTTGCATTTATACTACAATGACGTATCTCTCAAATGATTTCTCATTATATTAAAAATAAATTATTTTTATTGATATTTTTATTAGACATAAATTCAATATTTTTAACGTTGTAGCGTGGGACAATGTACGTAAATTATCATGATAGTTATGGATTTATGTCCCATTTTATTTACTATTTACATTTATTTGCTAATTTTGTATAATTTATTTTCAACTTATTATTAAGTCTGCTATATAGAGCGCGGCGTTAAGCTATGTAATAACCAATAAGCATAAAATATCTCTCCTCTGGTCACCTCGCAAAATGCATTGCGCGTACATAAAAAAACATGTATTAAATATCACATTTTCAGCATAGCGAGGTGGCTACGTTCGTAGCGGATAAGTGAGTTAAGGACGTGATTTTAAAGTGGTTATCGATGTCCACGGACGTCTAAAGTATATCTATAAACAACTTATAGGTGTCCGTTTAATTATTATTTTTTACACAAAAATGTGTTGCTTTACTTGACATTGTGATCATTTTTCAAGATTTTTTTTTAGCTTCATGCTTTTTCCCGTATGGTCAGAAAAAATCTACTGCGAAGACACTCCATTCCCCATTTTCCTCACAAAATCGGGACTTTGCTTGTTGAGTGATTGAACTCATGTCGCCCTCTGTCTTACCAGAATGTGAAAATGATTTTTTTTTTTATTTATTTATTTTTTTTTTTTGGCTTCCGCCATGGTCGTTCAACTGGTGACCTTCTGGTTTACCTGACCCATGAGAAGGCCGGGCAGTTAGTTTGGACATGGCGAAGGCCTTCGATCGTGTGTGGCACAGGGCGCTCCTCGCAAAACTTCCATCGCTTCCCGAGAATTTATGCAAGTGGGTCGCCAGCTTTCTCACTGGGCGTAGCATCAAAGTCGTTGTCGACGGTTTTTGCTTCGATCACATGCCCGTGAACGCTGGCGTTCCCCAGGGCTATGTACTGTCCTCTACGCTATTTCTTCTGCATATCAATGACATGTTGGTGGACTCCAACATTCATTGCTATGCAGATGCGGTGGACGTTGTATACTCCGGCCGCGCAGGTCTTTCTCGGGAAAACGTTGACGAGTGCCGAAAAAAACTTGTGTCTTCTGTTGAGGCATCCCTCGGGAATGTCTCTTCATGGGCTGAAAGGAACCTTGTTCAATTCAACCCCTTGAAGACACAAGTTTGCGCGTTGACCACCAAGAAAACCCCATTTGTCGTGTCATCAGTTTTCAAGAACGCTCCTCTTAAAGCCGCGCCCAGTATCAGCATATTGGGCCTTAGCGTTTCAAGTGAGGGCCAGTATCGCGATCATCTGGAAAGCAAGGCCAAGTTGGCCTCGAAGTAACTGGGTGTTATCGCCAGAGCGAGACAGTACTTCACGCCAAAACACCGTTTGGCCCTGTATAGGGCTCAGGTTCGGCCTCATATGGAGTACTGTTCTCACCTCTGGGCTGGTGCACCCCAGTATCAGCTTGAACCATTTGATCGCATACAACGCAGAGCC
>JAKGSA010002746.1:0-13781 GCA_033558755.1 Philaethria dido
GTTCAAGATTGTGGTAGTTATAGGGGTATCAAGATCATGAGTCACACCATTAAAACTCTACAGAAACAACAGAATAATTAAAACAATTTATATAATAAATATATATAGACACCAGCAAAACCTACATTTCCACATAATATTATAAAGTAGTCAGTTAACCGAAGCCCAACAAACTCAATGGCATTAATAAATCTTTACACATAATAAATTCTTAAACAATCACTGTCTGAGCATTGTACTCTGAAAGAATATTATGAAAAGAATAAACAGACACAATGCTTCTTGTAAAGTTGTTTGGACTTGTTATAAGTAATGAAACTAGTATTTTTCTCTTTTTTTTTATATTACATACAATTTCTTTGCATTTCTTGAATTATGATAAGGTGCAGCGTGGCCCAATAGCAGCGTTTGACTGTAAACGCGATTAGTTATGGGTTTGATTCCCATTCAAGGGAATAATTTTATTTAAATTATTTTCATTTCTCCACTCCAGTAAGACAAAGCGCGGCGTTCAGTTCCACCACTTAATAGGCAATGTCTGGTAATCGAGAGGTAAACTGTGAACGGAGTGTCTGGATTCTAGTTTCTCTCTATATACCCTGCTATGCGGGATAAAGCGTGAAGCTATTTTTAAACTGCTTTTTAGGACTATATAGGATGCTTAAAACGTTCAAAAATTGTAACGTTTATTATATTTTTAAGCGAAAGCATACTATTTTAACACATCTAGAAGAAATCAACACAAATTTAGAAACTTTATTACTACGAAAAAATCCTACCTAGTTATTATTAGTTTCAGTTGCCTATTAGCTCCAGAATTTAAATTAAAATTTTATAATTTGTAATTGGTAAAGATATAATTTTATATACTTTTTGAATTCTAAATTAATTGAGTAAACCTTTACCCATGAAATCTTTTGAACTTCAAGTTCATGTATGTAAGTATGTATATAATTATGTATTTAGTTTGTATTTTTAATTAACATATATTTAATTTTTTTTTTAAAGTAAATATCCTGATTAGTGCACCGCCTACCACTACTTTATACAAATCAAATATCCAAAGGTTGCCTGGAAGAGATCGCTTTAAGCGATAAGGCCGCCTTATTGTACGCTATTACTACTTCTATGTTATTTGTTTATTTGTGTGCAATAAAGAATATTTGTTTGTTTGTTTGTTTGTTTGTTCATGCTCTTACATATCAAATTCATCTTTTAAGGTTTCTAATTCGTTAATTTAAGCAATAATTTGATTCTTTGATTTTTCATATGAATAATTCATAATTTATTCACTTCTCCTTATTCATTCAAAAAAAAATTAAAACTAATATTTCATTGTAACTAGAATTTACTTACAAGTAATTCACTAAATATATTTTATAAAAAAAAACAGAGTTTGAGCTAACTACAAACATGTCCGTTAAAAACTCCTCCTACGCAGTTGTTTTAAATTTGCATTTGAAAGATAATATATAAAAATTATAACAATTTAAAATGTGTGGCAGGATTTGAAACTCCACGCCTTTTAGGATTGTCAAAGCGGTCTTTCCAATTATTTATAGGTTTCCAAAAATTTTCCCATCCATAAATTTCGTTGTCATACAATTGAAAATAATAAAATCATGTTAAAAACGAAATCCCTAAGATAAATCACATTCTTCTTCTTTCATTTATGTATATTGTATTACATAAATTGAAAAGAAAAATAATAAATGGTCCTTCAGAGTTTTCAATGACAATTCTTCTTAAGTTTTCATTTACGGACAGAGAAATCGTTTGCGTAATACACATTTAGCGTAAGAAAAACCTAAGGTAAGGTGCGCCTGTCGTGGCGCAGAGGCACCAGTGTGCAACTGTAAACCGACAGGTTGTGGGTTCGATTCCCACTCCAGGAAACGTAGTATTTTCATTTTCTGGATTTGGTAACAAGGCAAAGCGCGGCGTTGAGTTCCGCCACTCAACACGCAATGCCTCAATCTGGCGGAAAGTGGCACGGATTTGTTGAAAGAGAACGGAGTGCCTTAACACTAGGTTCTCAGTTTCCCTCCACCTACCCTGCTATATACGGGATACAGCGTGAAGTTAAAAAAAAAAGAAAAAGAAAACCTAAGGTATACTATATTTATATATTAAATAAAATATAAAAATTACAAAATATCTGTCACTTTTAAGATTGAATATCGTTCGGTCACAATAGTTGACTCAATTTCACGTTTTATCCCTAGTGGAATAGTCAAAGAGAACGCAACGCCAAACGACGTAGCGTTTGCATACTTCTTTCGCTTTGCCCACAGTCATTAACCTTCCCATACAGGCCCTCCGAGGTGTCCTAATGGGCTGTTTAATAGTTTATTTTTATACTATAGGTATTCCTAAATTTGTTCCGACGAATTTTGACCAACGGCAAATTCATTCCTGCAAAAAATACAAAATTAAATGATATTTTGGCAATATCTTTATTTTGAGGCGGTAGAGGCAAAGTATCTACTGCTTTTACTTTAGCTAGAGCAATTGAACGCAATTCATGTTAATTTTAAGTAGTTTTAAAATTAAACTTACACATTTATTTGTAAATGTTTAATTTAATAATCTTTAATTTTATTTCTTGGAGATATATAATATGGGGGAGAGAGATATACTCGTATATCTAACATCTAATTGTGATAGGACTAACTTAACACAATATATAAGAAAAGATATTTCTGCACAATGTCTACATTCTTCTGAAAGTGGTAAAAAAGATTCAATATTGAAAAAGTTTTAAAATTTCAGTATAAACGTTACGTAGGAATATTCGCTAGATACACCCAAATTGTACTTTAAAAACAATTTCAGAAGTTCATCCAACAAAAGCTCGATGTCGGAAAGCCTCAATCAGTGTATATTGTCTTAAAAGCGGCGAGTTATTGAATATAACGATGACTCACTATATTTCACTTTCACGTTTACGATAAATGTACAAAAAAACATTTCTTGATAATAATAATTTTAATGGATGTAAATGGATTGAAAATTGGAACATTTATAGGTTTAAGAATTGATAGTTAAAAGACTTTAATAATAATTACATACATACATACATAGCTTCACGCTGTATCCCGCATATAGCAGGGTAGGCAGAGGAACCTAGTGTTAAAACACTCCGTTCCGCACTTTCGCCGAATTGAGGCATTGCGTGCTGAGTGGCGGAACTCAACGCCGCCTTTCCCTTCAGTTACCAAATCCAGGAAATGAAAAATTCCATTTCCTAGAGTGGGAATCGAACCCACAACCTGTCGCGTTTACAGTCGCACGCTTGTGCCTCTGCGCCACGACAGGCGTTAAATATATAGGAATAACTTAAAAATCCTTTTATAAAGTTACGAATATAAACAATTATTCATTAATTAGTTAGTTAGTAATTATAAAAAGATGAGATTATTTTTGTTATTTATTATGTATTCTTCTTGTACATATTTGATTACTCTTTAAAATAGATGATTTTTTAAGGAAAATTTAATAAATTATTTTTTTCCTTTTATTTATTTGTTCTTAAAATGTTTGCTAAAAAAATAAATTAATAAATAATAAATAAATAAATTATTTAATTAATTATTAATTTATTTATTTTATTATTTATTTTTTATTTAATTAATAATAAGTTAATTTATTTATTTATTAATAATTATTTGCTATAAAAATAAATATATAATAAATAAATAATTTAATTAAGGAAAATTTAACAAATCATTTATTTCCTTTCTTCTTCTTTGAATGTTTGCTAAAAATATCGTGCTTACTTACTTACTTACGTACAAACCGATAAACCAAGTCACGTGCATTCTCGCATAATGTACCAGGATAGAATGAATGGGTAAGAGATGGTTTTCAAAACTACCTGTTGCATAAAGCTGCAGGGCGGGGACATGACCCTATGAATCAATATTGTGCGCGTCCATTTTGAGCTTTCTATACTACTTATTTTCTGTAACTTTGGCTTATTTTTTTTTCAACTATTCGCTTTTCCCTTATAGTAAAAAGATTATAGTGTTAAGACACTTCATTATGTATTGCGCTGAGTTACGTAACTCAACGCCGCGCTTTGTCTTACTAGACTAATAACGGAAATGAAAATATAATCAACCTCTCGAGTGAGGTTAAACACAAAGTCATTGTTCAATATAAATAAACTTAAATATTAATCTTTTAAAACCTTGTAACATATTTATCATAAATAAGGTGATATGAATTTGAAAACAATTAATTACAAGATTTCAAGAACTCGCCTGTCGTGGCGCAGAGGCACAAGCGTGCGACTCTAAACGCGACAGGTTGTGGGTTCGATTCCCATTCCAGGAAATGGATTTTTTTATTTCCTGGGTTTAGTAACAAGGCAAAGCGCGGCGTTCAGTTCCGCCACTCAGCACGCAATTGTTGTAAGAGAACGAAGTGTCTTAACACTAAGTTCGAACGAGTTCTCAGGTTCCCTCTGCCTACCCTGCTATACGCGGGATACAGCGTGAAGTTAAAAAAAAAAAAAAATAATTTCAAACGACAATTATGTTTGTAAAAAATGTATAGGCTAATGTATTTTGAGTTCAAAATATTTATATATAGTAATTTAAGCATTTCCTCAGTAAACATCTCCTCCGTAAGCATCTCGTCAGTCTGATCAAACTATTCAGGTATTATACTTATTTTTTATGGCCCGCAATAATAGTTTTTTTCAGCTTCACGTCTTACTCTGCTTTATAGTAGGGTGGACGGGGAGAACATATTGTCAAGATACTACGTTCTCTTCTGTCCACTTTCCGTCCCAATTCGTACATACATACATAGCTTCACGCTGTATGCAGCATACAGCATGGTAGACAGAAGGAACCTAGTGTTAAGACACTCCGTTCCCCACTTTCCGCTGAATTGAGAGGCGTTGCGTGCTGAGTGGCGGAACTTAACGCCGCGCTTTGCCTTGTTACCAAAACCCAGGAAATTAAACATACCATTTCCTGGAGTGGAAATCAAACCCACAACCTATCGCGTTTACAGTCGCACGCTTGAGCCTCTGCGCCACGGCAGGCGTTAAAATAATAAAATAGGTGAGAAACAAAAAACAAAACATACATTTTTTTATTATACAGCAAAAGCTCCAGTCACGTGTGTTTGAACTGTACGTACCAGGATATCATGACATGATAGGTGCTCTCTGAAAAGCACTTGTTGCTATGCGGGTCGATATGGAGCTTTAAAGCTCGCCCATTCATATAATATCAATGGAACTGAAGGGAACAAAACATTCTATCTATCTCTTTTGCACTTTGGATTCTTAATTAGGGATCGAAAGTAGTAGGTAGTGTTTATATTACAAATATTTTTTAAAATTTAGTTAAAAAAAATTGGTGATTTTAATAGTATTAAAAAAAATCACTCTACAATTTTGTACCAAAAAATAATTAATTACACTTTCTGTACGTGTCTAATTTATTCACTATTTATTATTTTTATGAGTCTATCTACTATGACTTTTTTTTGTAAATTATAGAAATATTATTTAAAAAACCAAATTATATAAATAAATATTATTTATCTGTGTTATGAAATATATTTATTATGACTATAAAGTATAGGAATGAATAAATAACTTTTTTTAATAATTATTATTCAAGCTGAATTGAATGCTAAGGTTGGTTGACAACCTTATGAGAAAATTCCTTGCTTTTCTAAAAAAAAAAAAACTACAACGGGTTGCTCAAGACACGTGCACCCTTGCTTTGTATACCAGGACCTCAAAATGCTTTAGGAGGTGGCCGAAACTACAACCACTTGTTAAACAGAGAAAGACTATAAAGTTTTGTAATGTGTGAAAGAGATAAGCTATTTTGAATGGAGTATGGTTATATATATAACTTGCGACCCGCATCGGCTTCGCACGGGTGGACATTTATTTTTTAAGGTCTCTGAAAAAAAAATCTGTAAATTTACTCGATTTGGCTGCGTCCACTGCGTAGAGAGTCTGCTTCGTAGATGTGCATCCCCCTCCTCTGCGGTTTCGCCGTGCGACACATATCGGCCGGCGGCCATCATTCATTTTAATACCAATTATAATTTTAAGTTCGTAATATCTTTAGAATGGATTGTCCGATTGAAATAAAATAAAAAGTAATTTATAGCTACTGAAACAATCTTGCTCCATAAATAGTTTATTTGGATAAGGATTTATATTTGACGATAATATGATCAATAAACATAGGCTAATAATTTTAATTACTTTTATTCTATGGAAAAGTAGTTATAATGGCTAAAATATAAATGTTTGGTTTATACTATCGCGGACTTTTTTATAGGCATTATTGAGTTCTACAACTTTTCTATAGAAGTCAACCATACATCTCTAACCATTTAGGCAGCGTTCGCGAGAATCGTTAACGTACGGCAGTTTTTTCGTCGACTTACTCCACAATTTTCACTATCACGAAAAATCCTATCTATTTTCCGGGATAAAATATAGCCTATACGGATTCTGAAGAATCCCTCTAAGTAAGGGTAAAAGAAATTTTGAAATCGGTCCGGTAGTTTTTGAGCCTATTCAATACAAACATACAAAAATACATACAAAAATACATACAAAGGTTTCCTCTTTATAATATTATATATATACGAGTATATAACAGTCATTCAGCGGGACAAATTTTTGTAGATGTTTTTAGCTTCAGACTGTATCCCGCATATAGCAGTATGCAGAGGGACCTTAGAACCCAGTGTTAACACACTCGATTGTCTTGAGATTTCTGTTCGCAACTTTCCGGCGAATTGAGGCATTATGTGTTGAATGGCGGAATTTATGTATATATAACGCCACGCTTTGCCTTTTTACTAAAGCGAGGAAATGAAAATATTGAATATTATCAAATTATATCAAAAAGGATCATCAAAATAGGTTGACACAGTAAAATAATATATATGCTTAAAAAAAATACAGTCGAATTGAGAACCTGTTAATTTTTTTGAATTCGGTTAAAAAAGTTATAGACACCACTAACTATAAATTAGTTATTCTATAATAGATTATTCCATTTATATAGATAGATAAACGCTTCAATGGTGAAATCAATATTTTAATTGAATAATTAATCAAAATGTATTGGGATTTGGACTCTACGACTTAGCTGAATACACAATTTATTAAAAAAATCAACACCAATTGTCAATATGTATGTAAATTCAAATTTAAAAAAAAATTAAGCCTCTTGAACTTACTAAACTTTTCTTTTTTTTTTAACTTCACGCTGTAACCGGCATGTAGCAGGGTAGGCAGAGGGAACCAGAGAACCTAGTGTTAATAAGACACTCCATTCTCTTTCAACAATTCCGTTCCCCACTTTCCGCCGAATTGAGGCATAAACTAAACTTGTAAACTAACTAACTAACTAACTAACTAACTAACTAACTAACTAACTAACTTGTAACTTTTTTTATACGACTTTATTAAAAAGAAGAAAAAAAAAGTTTATTTGACTTTCATTGGCCATACAGCCACAAGGGAAAGCTTAGTCACGTGTTTCACAGCTAAAATACTAGGATACCATAAGTACTTAGAAGATAACTCAGGCCCACATCTAGGGTAAGGAAGGAGCTTAGTGTGATCTTATTCAAAACGATGATACATAACTAATTATTACTCTTTAAATGTTAAGTTTTAGGATAAAACGCGGCGTTAAGTTCCGCCATACATCCACGCAATGTATCCAATTCATGAGAAAAGTGGTGAACGGAGTGTCTTAATAATGTTTCCTCTGTTTATCCTATTTGTTATTATATAATACAGTAAAAAGAGTGAATCTTTCAATATGCTATAGGCATATTATTTATAGAATAATGTGTAACTATCTATTAAGCCTCATGCACCTCAATTCGACGGAGAGCGGTGATCGGAAATGTTAAAGAGAAAAGAGAAAAGAGTGTCTTAACACTAGGTTCTCTGGTTTGCATCTACCTACCCACCCTGCTATGTGCGGGATTCAACGTGAAGTTAAAAAAAACGATTATACGAATTACTTTTATTGACAGTTATATATATAGGTGACACCTAGCTAGGGATGTGCGTATAATATATAGATAGGTCTTAATAGTAATTAATTAGTAACAGGATGGGGCTGGGTTTTATTCCCAAGGGATCTGAAACACGTGTTTTGCTTGGGATTGTACCAGGACTACAGAAACCTCTAGGCAGTGTTTTCTATAAGCATTTGATTTTCGATATGATATTGTGTCCCTTATTCTATTAGATATAAGGGTTACATTAGCACAAAAAAGATAAGATATGTGTTTTTAAAGTCATATATTGCAAGAGCTTTTACTATATTTGTGCTTTTGTTGTTACTAGAGACCCCGTTGCCTTAGTGATATGCATTGATTGTTGTTATTTATACAAAAGTAATAAATAAATATATCACACTGGTGTATATATTAAATATATTAAATATAATTAATATATTAAATATATTTTTAATATATTAAATATTATAGATAATATTATTTACTTTCTGCAATCCTTCTCCATAGAAACTCTGACTCGACTCGACTGAGCTAAATTTCATACCTCTTCGTCGGCACAATAATCATCTTCAACAAATAAAGGTACAAAGTGTTTCCTTCATATATTAAACGCGAATTTTTTAAATGATATAAACCACCGCACCCAACGACTATATCTATATAATACATAATAATCACTTGCTTACACGAATTTCTTCTCCATATCAATTATACCCTATATACTTACGTTTCCGGCCGCATTTTAAAAAGGGAATCCATCCCATCCCTAAAAAGGGAAAACCAAGTGCCTTTACTGCACTTATATTTTTAACATAATTATAATATAGTAATATATAAAATTGATGTCATTTCCTGGGTTTGGTAACAAGGCAAAGCGCAGCGTTGAGTTCCGCCACTCAGCACGCAAGCTTCAATTGGGCGGAAAGTGGGGAGCAGAGTGTTCCACTGTTCCACTAGGTGCCTACCGTGCTATATGCGGCATACAGCGTGAAGTATAAATTGATGTCAAACGTAACAAGCAAAATAAGAAAGAATTCTCAACTATCCATTACAAAAAGGTTGACGTTGTCAATAAATAATAAATAATAAATTCTATCTATCTATCTATCTATCTTATTAATTTTACCATCAACATGTCCGTCGGCTAAACTCAAGTCACGTGTTCTCTGCTAAATGTACTAAGGTACCAGATACATGTAAGAGATGTTTTTTAGAACCACTTGTTGCTATGCGCTATAGGCGGAGCCTAACTCTAGATATTTCAATGTGTGCTTTTAAGCTTTGCCTGAAAGTTTTGCGTCTCTTTCATACTAAGTTTGAACAAAACAGTACTATATATATCTATCTCATTCAAGCTACAGGTAAGTGATGAAAAAAGTTTGCCAATAATTGGTGCTACATACCCCGCGTTAGATGCGTAAACAAAGCGTTGCCTTAGCAACGTATACTCGTATGTCATTTTATACAAAAGTGTATTTCAAACACATGGTATGGTGCGTGTAATAGTTATATGATAATTTCTAATGAATAATTATAAAAATTATTGACTTTCTACACGCCTTTTCCATAAAAACTAACGTAAGTGTGCCAAATTTAAAAATCCTTCACCCATTTTCGTAAATTGGGATAAAAAAATTACCTTCACATATTATTATATTTAATATAAAAAAAGCTTTTCGTAAAATCGTTAAGATCGGAATTTCCCCGTGTCTGAATCATTCAGGCAAAATACAACAAGGTTTATTTATATGCAACATAAACATAAACAAACTTAAAGAACAAAATTTCTTTATAGAAAAAACTTTTTTACTAAACTCTTTACTGAAGAAATATCATGATCATAGAAAAAAGATGACCTGATCTTTTTTTTTGCAGCTTCACGTATCTTTTTATAGAAAGATAGTCCGAGAGAATCTAATGACAAAACACTCCGTTCGCCGTTTTCACCAATGTATAATATATAATGAACAAAAAAAATCATACAATTTTTTACTATTTATTTATTTATAATTATTATTATTGGCAAAACCTCGAGTCACGTGCGTTTGAACTGTAGGTACCAGGATATCATAGCATGATAGGTGTTGCCTAAGCAGCACTTGTTGCTATGCGGGTCGATATGGAGCTTTAAAGCTTACCGAAACACTGCGTATGAAATGGTAATAGATACTTAATCTCCGCGTTTTGTCTTGCTAGAGTGAATGAAATGAAAAAATAAATAAATATGGTATTGCCAACAGCGGGAATCGAACTCACAAACAATGGCGAGTCAAACAGCGTAGGTTCCTCTCTCTATCATTAAGTTTGTTGCTTTATTTATAGGTAATTATTAAACTTATTTCTTTAAACAGTTCTACAAAAAATAAAATACGTCTATATATTCCATATAAAACTCCATCTTGCGGTATTTGATGTCTATCATAATACGATATAAAGAAATTATATTTATCTATATAAGTCAAACAAATTAAACAAATATTATAATATCTTTCCAAGTAAATCTTATGCCTAGTGCTGCTCAAATCACCACAGTCACGTTTATCCAAAATATAAGGCAATACCAGGCATTCATAAGTATATAGATATACGATATAACGTCACCAATATGCACAACATATATCTAAAATTTTCTTGAGAAAGGCACTTTAGACCTCTTTAACAGGATATAAATTCAATTTACATAGTGAGAAATAACAAAATTGTAACAATTTCTTTTATTTATATTTCATTAATAAATTTTTATCATTAAAATACATCGTGGGTGATTCTTCAAGATCATGATCATTCATTCATCATCGAGTAGTAAAAAACTGATATTTTAATAATACAAACACGCAGACACTCCAATCTTATTATATCCTTATTTATTTATATCACCATCTGTATATATGTTTAGATATGTAGAAGATGAAGAAAGTTAATTAGTCAATCATGGGTATTTTAGTCAAGATCCCACAGTTTCAATATTAAAAACACGTTACATCAAGTTCTTTACTAATATCTCCTTTATATTGTATGACATCCTAGTAGAAGCTTCTGCATTTCAACGTGACCGGATAAGCCGAGATTATATTTTAGTTATAGTCAGTTTAGCAATAGTGTTTGTAACTTATGTATGTGGTAACGCATAAAATTTTTATGAAGGGTATTTTTTCAAGATTTCATGCTTTTTAACAGTGATTCATATGGGCCTCCAAAAAATTCTTTATGAAATTAGGTTATAGGAGGGATAGGATAGTAGATAGATCTCAAATATAGTTTTGTGTTCAGTGAGTGCAGGTAGTAATAATATAAGACACCGTGAAGGTTAAGTTCCGACACACATCTACATAATGTATTTAATTGTAGAGAGTGCGGGAGAAAGGCACCTTTTCTCCACTTTCTCTTCTTACTTAAGTATTAAGTATAATAAGTCATGCTTACTGAATGAACAAAAGTGCACATTCAAGCAATATGCCAATAAATAAGTAATTTAGTAAAAGAAACACTCTTGTTGACAGTTATAGGTATTTATGTGCGTATAATATATATAGGGATCGGTCTTAATAGTAGTTAGTTAGTAATAATAACATAGGATGGGGCTGGGTTTTGTTCCCAAGGGATCTGAAACACGTGTTTTGCTTGGGATTCTACTAGGATATCAGAAACCTCTAGGCAGTGTTTTCTATAGGGGTTTTATGTGTGGTTCTGTGCCTTATTATGTGAAGCATAAGGGTTACATCAGCACAAAACAAACTAAATATGTGTTTTTAAAGTCGTATATTGCAAGAGCTTTACTATATTTGTGCTTTCGTTGTTACTGGAGATCCCCGCTGACGCGTAAATAACGTTTTACCTTAGCAACGTGGATTGATTGTTATACATAAGTAATATATCAAAGCAATGTTTGTATGCGTAATGTATTTTTTTTGTTTTTTTTTATTACACCTGTCGTGGCGCAGAGGCACAAGAGTGCGACTGTAAGCGCGAAGTTTGTGGATTCGATCCCCACGCCAAGAAATGGAATTTTTCATTTCCTGAGTTTGGCAACAAGGCAAAGCGCGGCGGTGAGTTCCACCACTGTATAGAATATTATAACATAATAATAGGAAAACGCCTATCGTGGCGCAGAGGCACAAGCGTGCGACTGTAAACATGACAGGTTGTGGGCTCAATCCTGGAATTTTTCATTTCCTGGGTTTGGTAACAAGGCAAAGTGCGACTTTGAGCTCCGCCACTCAGCACGCAATGCCTCAATTCGGCGGAAAGTGGGGAACAGAGTGTCTTAGCACTAGGTTCCCTCTGCCTACGCTGCTATATGCGGTATACAGCGTGAAGCTATGTATGTATTTTTATTACAATATTATTTATTATATATAATATTTAGATCCTACACTCCTTCTTCATAAAAATTTTGACTTTCTAAGCCAAATTTATACTTATCTCTCCGCATAATAAGGAATAAAAAGTTTTCCCTTCACATATTAACGCGTTATTTTTTTCTACTATAACATCCAACGACTAGCTGTATATAATACATAATAAACACATACGTACATAGCTTCACGCTGTATCCCGTATATAGCAGGGTAGGCAGAAGGAACCTAGTGTTAAGATACTCCGGTCCCCACTTTTTGCCGAATTGAGGCTTTGGGTGCTGAGTGGCGGATCTCAACGCCGCGCCTTTGCCTTCTTATCAAACCCAGAAAATGCACAGTTTCATTTCCTGTAGTGGGGATCGAACCCACAACTTATCGCGCTTACAGTCAGTCGCACGCTTGTGCCTCTGCGCCACGACAGGCGTTAAACACTCGCTCAAACGAACATTTTTAAATAATAGAAAAAGAAAGAAAGACTATTTGTTGAAAGAGAATGGAGTGTCTTAACACTAGGTTCTCTGGTTCCCCCTGCCGCCTACCCCGCTATATGCGGGATATAGCGTGAAGTTAAAAGAAAAAAGAAAAAAAACTATTTATTTATTATTATTACTGGCTTCTTGCACTTCTTCTCCATATGAATTATATTTCACATACTTCCCCTTACACATTATTCTAAAAAGAGAAGTTAGGCTTCTCTCTCGTAAGAGCTTTTGTTTCAATATTAATATATCCTCAACTACCCAATACAAAAAGGCTGACTTTGTCCAATCACTGAGTTTTATTTACCATTAAAATGTGTCGTCGTCGGCTAAGCTCAAGTCACGTGTTCTCAGCTAAATGTACTAAGGAACCAGATACATGTAAGAGATGTTTTTCAGAAACACTTGTTGCCATGCTCTGTAGGCGGAGCCTAAATCTAGACGTTTCAATGTGTGCTTTGCCTGAAAGCTTTGCGTCTTTTTCTTACTAGGTTTATATATAACAATGCTATATATGTCTATCTCATTCATACTACAGGGAAGTGAAGAAAAAGTTTATCAATAGATAGTACTAGCGGCCCCGCGTTAGATGCATAAACAAAGCGTTGCCATAGCAACGTGTATCTCAATTTATTCAAAAGTATATGTGAAACGCAGGGTGTAATATTTATTTATTAAGTTAGCGTATTTCTAATGGATTATTATAAAAAAATATTGACTTTCTGCACGCATTTTCCATATAAACTAATGTAAGTGAGCAAAATTTAAAAGTCCTCTACCCGTGTATTCTTCGTAAATTGGGGTAAAAAATATTTCCTTCACATATTAATTAACAATGGCAAAGATACAACAAGGTTTATGTTGCAACATAGACAAACTTAAACAACTAAATTTCTTTATAGAAAATTTTTTT
>JAKGSA010002747.1:0-13759 GCA_033558755.1 Philaethria dido
TGATGAGCAATTTCGGAACAAACTTCGCTGACACACGTCTCATGCCCAAAACGTTAGAAAAAATTTCATGGCACGAGCCAAGCGATATACCAACATCCTCAGCAACTTCTCTGATAGTGATTCGACGATTTTCCAGAACAATTTTCTTCACTGCTTTAACGTTTTCATCAGTTGTTGACGTGCTTGGGCGTCCAGAGCGAGGCTCGTCATTGGCATCTTCCCGGCCATCTTGGAAGAGTTTGTACCACTTGTAAACATTTTTTTTACTCAGAACAGTTTCACCGTATGCCACTGTCAACATTTTAAGTGTTTCGGAGCACTTTATTTTATTTTTTACACAAAATTTGATGCAAATCCATATTTTTCGATAGCAAGAAATCGCCGAGCACGCAAAACACTTATAACCTATACGCCTCTCCCAACCAAACAAAAAATGCTATACACTTGAAACTTGGTACAGATGTTCGGGAAGAGTGTACCAACATAACAAAATAAAAAAATCGATAATCGAAAGTACGTTGCCCGCCAAATTTGAAAAGTCACCTTACTTTTTGAACACACCTCGTATGACTACGTGAAAAAATAAACCAAATTAAACACTTTCATGTACAAAGGTATTTAAAAATAAAAATAAGATTTATAGATAAAACTAAAACTAAAAAAATGATTGCCCTAAAAAGTTACGATTTATCAAATTTATTCACGTCTAAGAACTTTACATGCAGTCGGTACTACTAGTTTTCCAATCCCAATATTATGTTAGGAAAGTAATGCGCCCCTATGGCTAATAAACGATATCCTGCAACGAGTCTCTTGGGGGTCTTAATGAACTTAATTTGGTTTTGATTTAATAGTTTACATTAGATGTAGGTATAATAGTTTGTAGTGTGAAATATTGTATTATTACTGATTTTCAGCTACACAAATAATTTTAGTTGATTTTCGAAAGTATAAGATTTTTATAATATAAATATATGTTCATTCACAAAGAAAATTAATATTTGTAATAATAATAATAATAAGCCCGCAGGGCAGCTTGTGGCGAGCTGTTGGGGAGTGGCGACCCCACGGACCTGAGACCTCCAGAGGGGAATTGTAATTTATCCCCCGCCTCTGGCTTGCCTTCATTGGCCGGCAGAGTGGAGCGCAAGAGCTATATGCTCGGAAGGGTGGAAGTGCTCAATCTGCGTAATAGCGGGGAAACCCGCTCACGAGCACTCTCGCGATGGTGAAACCGGTGCACACCTCTCAACAGCCTTAGCCGACCACACCGATGTTGCGCCCGAGGCACTACGCCGCTTTGTGGGGGCCCATCTAGTGGGAGGCGAGTCACCGTCCGCTAACCTTTCAATTTGAGACTGTTGAAAAGGCGGACGTCCGGTAGTCTCAATCAATAGCCCAGTACTTAGTCCATCCAAACTCCATTCCATAGCCCTGTTTTAGTTTTCCATATGTTCCATAGCTGCTACGCATTGACCGGTGACCATCTCTGAGCAATTGCCTATGGTTACTCAGAGATGGATCCCGGTCAATGCGTCAGATTAAAAATATTGTTGTCTCAAAGGGGCCTCTACGTGTTGGACCTGTGTCCCCACGCAAGCCTTCCAAAGGACCGGGTTCCTTTGAACCCGAGAACCTGTATCGAGATACAATAATAATAAATATTAAAGACAAGTATTTTAAAATATATTCTTTAATACAGTACATAATAGTAATCTTTAATATACTATAAAAATAGCAATATTGTTTAAAAATTGCTTGTTGGAGAAAATGTAATTTTTAGCTTAGCTTAGAAGTTTCACGACACAAATAGCGCATAAACTTGTATCGTTCCTCCGTAACGCGAGGAACGTGCCTGCGACGTCGGTGCGCGACTTAAGTGCACAAACTTGGCATTATTTATTATCGCTTATTCTTCCTTCGAAAGAATGTTTGAAAATTCTATAATTCGAAATAATTCCATTGGTGGTATATATTTTACCTTTTTTCTCTTATATATTTACCTTTTTTCTCTCAACCTCTTTTTCTTTCAGGTTGTTTATAATATAACATTCACTTTCCAAAAAAAAACAACAGTCATTGTAACTTAATAAGGCTACAATAGCAAAGCTAATGAGTAACGAGAAGGCGAAGGCCACTTCATGAAAATATTTGCCTACAAAAGTAAATTAGAATTTAGTGCCTTAGATTTTAATAAGCACGAATAGGGTCGACTTTTAGTTATGTTTATCGTTTATTCGAGTACAAAGCATTAATTTCTGTTCTACATAAAAAAAATCTTATGTAAATTATCAATGACTGCTGCTGGTGTTGAATATATTATATTCATGAGGTGTGCATCTTGAAAGACACGAGTAAGCAAAGTGAAAAGAACATTTACTCTAACATGACTACATTTAAGCTTGGGTTGTCTAGAACAAAGACGTAGCATCTAGGTCAAACGCATACGCCGACCCCTTGCAAGGGGCTAGACTTGTAGAAAATTCAAACTGTAAGGCAGAGGGCAATAAACTCTTTCTAGCTGCAATAAACTGCGATCAATATAATATGGGAACAAACGAGTTTCTGTGCTGAATGATGAATGAGATTGATAAGGCCAAATATCAATTGATTTTAATCGATGTATTGTGAATTTACATTTATTGAAGTACAATACATAAGTATAATCAATTATGCCAAGTTTTAAGTATCTCGTATGAATAAATTAATTGCAGAAGTTAATGCTACGTATAGTAGATGCTTGTATGTTACGTATAGGTAATATTATTACTTATGTAATAAGTAAAATTATTGTATAATATTAGAGTAAAGTTTAACTAAACTTCACTTTAAAAAAATTGCATGCGTCTTAAATTCTTTATTTCATGTAAGATAAACAGAGAAACTAGAAACTCGTTATGCTTATATCTACTAAAAACCCGGATTTTTAACTGTGATCGCATCTGGCTAGGGACGTTTCAGCAGAGCTACGACAATGGCAAATTAAAAAAAAACAATGCATGCTATGTCATATAAATATAAATAAGAATACAAATGAATCGGTGAGTGCAGAAACAACGTAAGTCACAGAAAATGAAAAAAATTAAATTAGCTTAGAAAGGCAAGATGGGTGTTATTTTTCTCCCTCCTGCAAAATTTGAAAATCCGGAAAATCCGAAAATTTGAAATTTTAAACTTCTAACTTCTTATAACAGTGCCTTAATCAACTTTCCGAATGAAAGTTGAAGTCATTACAGATAAGCAAAAACTTGTGAGCTTTTCTTTCTTTTCTTATTATAAAAAGTAGCTTTTCCTTCAATATTAAGGATTTTGTAAGCTTGTACATATATTTTATTATATAGAAGAAGAACTAACGCTACTTCTACAAAATATGCATTTATATTGCACCTATATATTTCGTTATTCTGGTGTTTCCGTCGTTTCCGTTTTATTGGTTAGTTTTGCAGCAGCCTTGAGCTCAATGTTAGCATATGAAGGTTTTTCCGGACCGCCCGCTTTGAGTACTCAACAATACTATCTGCCGGCTGTTCCGGTTAGCTTTTAAGCTAATATGTATAAAGGAAAGGGTTTCAATTCTATTGTTTCGCTTACTGTGGGAAACATGACTCTTTTATGTATGTTTTGGCTTCATGAAACATTTTATGTTTTTAATTTTACATAAAGTTATACATTTTTTTTTTAATTACACATATACGTTTAAGTCTTTTCTACTGTTTCTTTTTTTTTGTTGTGTGCCCAACTATACTCGTAAGTAAAAATAAATTATATCGAATTAGATATAAATTATGAACTATTCACATAAATGATGTATCTGATAATACATCTATTATAGTAGAGTGAATATTACTTGCTTAGAATATTACATTTGTTATAAGAAGAATAAACTTAAATTTCCTAGTCAAGCAAAATACTACGTAACATGTTGATATGCCCCGGGTGATAGTAAAAATTTTTGCAAGGGATGCTCTTTTAAGGATCTTAAACCAAAGAATCTACAAAAGAGTTCCTCCGATCCATCCTCAGTGTTCTTCATACAACGTGACATTGGCGATCATTTGTGCTCAACTGGCACGTTCGAAATGCCATAATAAAAGAACTGTACTAAAGTGTACACACATAGTTACTTCATAAATTTGAATCCAGTCTTGTTTTTACAATTGTTTTGTTTTAAATGTTTATAATATTTACGAAAATAGTAAAAAAAATACATAATTTAGCTTTTTAGATAAAAAAAAATGACCTAGGTAAAAATAGGTGGATGTTTGACAGTGAACGAACAATCTAAGATACTGGTCTGAATTTCTTTATTTTCCCAGGGAACATATTAGTTCCTTATGTAGGGGAGAACTAATAGATTTTTTTTCTTAGAAAATTTCTAAGGAAACGGAAAGAGGCGTGTTTTTACGTTTTACATATATTTGAAACTACGGAAGGGTCATAAAGTCCATGCAAACAAAGTTGCGGGCAACAACTTGTTAAATATATGTTTGATCTAAAAATAAGTAATAAAATAAAATCGTATTACTTTCGGGTGGCGCAGTAAAGACCGCTCTTGCAGTCTGCGGTTTGACGACTCATAAAATTTTACCCCCTGCAAAGATCTTGCATTATATACAGTAAGAGATTGTGTTAAGAAATGTTTAATGTGAAGCAATACTAATAATATAAATTCATTTGGTACAACTGTAAACATGTATTTTTATAATCACTCAGCTACTCAGCCATATATGTTTTATGTAATTGACTCCAAAATAGGGAAGAGATGAAGATGATTGTTGGATTTTATAATTATTATAAATATTTTCAATGAAATATATAAAAAATAAGTGTTCTTTTTTGTTTGAATATTTACATACAGTATTAGTAGTAGTAATTTCATTAGAATTTTTGATAAATTTTGAAAATATTATTACTTTTTAATATATTTTTTAATTCAATTGTTAATATTGATCTAAGTTTATTTACAAATGCGTAATATTTGTTAAGGTACTTCGGTTAGTAATTTTTAGATACGAGACGGAATATACAATAAGCTTTTAGATTGCTTTACAATCAGATTTCCTATCCAAGGCATCCCTGTAAATAGTTATTTCCGTTATATTTCAATAAGAGTACCCCTGGTACCTACTTGGCTGTCGCGTCGGCGTCAACGTCGGTCGATACGTCGCGACTACACCTAAGGCTTTAACTTAACTTACCTAACAAAGAAACCTAAGACATTCTATTAAATGTAACGCAAAAACAGGAAGGAACACAAGTTTAAGTCAAGTAAAAATCAAATATTGGCTTGTTACACTTCTTCTCTATATAAACTTTAAAATTGCTAAATTTATTACGCCTATGGCTGTATAATTTTTGTAAGAAGGAATCCGTTGTGTTTTCTTCAAATATTGATATAATAATTTCCATAAACATTCTTTTTTTTTATAACGTCATATTTATAATTATTTTTTGTTACATACTAAAAAAAATGATGACGTTGTTACTTGAATTTCAATTATATACTTGTCTATTTAGATTACTAATAGTTGTATGTTTTGTTACAGTTATAGTGAATCCAAAAGCACCTCCAGGCAACAAAGATAGCGCTAAAAGCTTCAACTTTGATTTCTCATACTGGTCGCACAACGTAAGTACTGCTATGAACATAACCGGGAAAATAGAAACCGTGATACCTACGAGCTTAATAGTATTTTTTAACAGAAAAAAAACAGTAATTTAAATAACGATAAAAACTTTTATACAAAATGCTTTTTATATCGGTGTCGTTGAAATAAAAGCTCAAACTCGAGTACTAGTACTTGAAAGCTCTAACGACTTGCTTCTTACTTAAAATTAAAACAACGTATTTTGAGTTATTCAAGCGAAATAGTTTTTAATGAAACCTTACCGGAACACTCAAGTAAGGTATAAGACTATATTCTTGTATACATTATATATGAAGTCTATTTCTGTAGCTACAGTGAATTGATTGCCTCCTCCCACCTACGTTTCTGTACGCCTTGGTGAGGGTATAGACCGCTGTTATTGGTTTGAAATGACGTCTTCAAATAGAAATTTTATAGTTGTTCTTTCATTTATTACAAAATAGTTATTACTGAGAAATAAAGAATTCAAAAGGAAATACTTTCTCATTTTAGGATCGAAATGCCAAATGAACCAATTATAATGTTTAATATCTATAATTTATAAAAGAAAGCCTTTAATTGTGTTGTTAAGTATTGTAAAAATTTAGTTTTATTAAATAAATCGCTAATATTTGCTAGGTACAATGGAAGAGGGAATATGCCCGCGTTTTCGGTGGCAGCCATATTGGAATCGTCAACGCGATTATGGGATTAGATATCTGTGAAACGTCCTATTTACTGTACGGCTTCTAATCTAAACTTTACCTTGTTTCTTTATATAACGTAATACTTAGGATTATGACAGCTCAAAGGTAAGGGCAAAAAAAAAAAAAACAAAAAGTTTTCTGAGGATCTAGCTTTGGGGATTACTAAGAAAAATAAATCCCTTTACTAACTGTCGTATCGAGATAAGAGCGTCATGCCTTCGGCGTTATATACTCATTTATTATGGGTTTCTACAACCTCATAAACCCTTAATATCCAATATATATTACTTACCAGGAAAGTTCACACAATAAAGCGAAAAGAAACAACGAAATTATAACAGCTACAAAGTCATTTCGGGAAGAAATATCATAAACAGCAGCAGCCATTTGTTGCAGTACCCGATTTAGTCAAATTTACATAATTGTACATATTCATCAAAATCTCCCCAATTCAAATTTCGGAGATCCATTTTAAGAGGATCTATCTTTGGGTCAAGCTTACTAATAATTGGTTTGTATGATGAAAATTTCTTTGTTTAATATAAAAAAATGACGAAACAAATTTTACATGTTTAGCGAACCCTTTATTCCTTTTTCTTTATCGGTTTAACATAGAGTTATTTTTACAGAACAAAAAATTAAAAAAATGCTCTTAGTTTAATTACAAAGGGAATAATTATAACAATTTAAACTTAATCATTAATCTGAACCTATAACTGTGGTGGTGTATATAGTCAGATACTGCCTCTATCGCCTCAATGAACTCATAATTATTCTAAAAACAGTGAAATTTTAAGAATTTTACTCAGAATTATAAAGCAATTCAGTCAATGTATTGTCCAATTGAAATTGAAACTGCAAACGGAGAGCATTTGGAAAGTTGCGGTAATGGCAATTAAGCTATTAATTGCCTTTGAGATTAGAATTTGTGATTCTACAGCCCACAAGTGATTGCGGCTTCTGACCTTGGATAGGAATGTTTACTAAGCATTACCAAAATACTTATTGTAATATTTCAAAGATTTCATGTAAACATTAATAGAAACAATCATAAAATTTATAATAATCTTCGTTCATCTGGAAAATTTTAAGTTCTAAGGTTGGGTAAATAAAAATATTTAGTCTCACCTTTAAGGCGGGTTCACGACCTGAGTCTGGCAGACACTTGACCCAAGGGTCCTACTGTAATGAGCTATTTTGTCATGCAGAATGTTTCTTAGTTCAAGAAATTTTATAGTAGAATACATGAATAACGAATTCTATACTAGTCTCTTGAACAACATCGTTTTAAAAATCAATAATATGTAAATTCGTTGTATTTATTAAATAAAATTTATTTCAGCCCAGTGATCCCGAATTTTCATCTCAAATTATGGTATACAAAGATATTGGCGAAGAAATGCTTCAACATGCCTTTGATGGTATGTCCTCAGATTTGCATACAATTTTTATCAACGGAAAATATTTAAATTAATATTAAAATAAATAATTCTAAAAATAATCATTAATGTTTAATTTAACAGGCTACAATATATGCATATTCGCCTACGGACAAACGGGTGCAGGAAAGTCGTATACTATGATGGGCAGAGGGGAAGAAGGACAGGAGGGCATCATCCCTCAGATATGTAAAGATTTATTCAGACGCATCCGACAAACTACTAGTGATGATCTTACGTACTCGGTAAAGACATGTTTTTACACAAATGATTTAGAGTAACATATGAATATATTTTTTTAGCTTCATGCTATATTCCGCACATATCTGGGTAGGCAGAGATAACCAGAGAACCTTATGTTAAGACACTCTGCTCTCTATTATGAATATTGATTTTCAATAATTTCTTTTTAGAAAAAATATATTTTTTTACTATAATACACATATTGTACGAGTACAGTTACATGCTTTTTCCCCATAGAAGGGTGGTTAGAGAAAACTTAGCGTGAAGACACTCCATTCTCCACTTTCCGCCCAAAATTGAGTCTTTCAAAATTCAACTTTCTGTGTTCTTATTAGAGGGAAAGAAATGATAATAATTTTAATATAATCATTTCCCGGTGTGGGAACTGAACACATAACTCATCGGATTTACAGTCAAGCTGTCCTACTATGCCACGATGGCCTTAATATTTTTTTTACTAAGTGTACAATTATTATTTTTTACATTTTTCTTTTCTAAAGGTTGAAGTATCTTACATGGAAATATATTGCGAGCGGGTACGGGATCTACTAAATCCGAAAAATAAAGGCAATTTGCGAGTACGTGAGCATCCGGCTCTCGGCCCCTACGTAGAAGATTTGAGCAAACTCGCTGTTATGTCCTATCAGGACATTTACGACCTCATCGACGAGGGTAACAAGGCTCGGTACGTAAAGATCACAATTCAGTATGATAATTTCAAAACAAGCTTTGTAAACAGTATATATTTTGCAGAAGAACTTAGCTTCATGCTTTATCCTTAGTGGGGTATTTTTTAAATATATAGTCATATATATGTTCCTATTATCACCTTTTGTTTTCAGTAGTTTTTTATTATTAAAGAGAATGAAGATGGATTAATTATTGTTCACTATTTTACCCGAAAATTAAAAAACATAATAAGTTAAATTATAGTATAATTAAGTAGTGTAATTTTAATAACCTAAACATATTCAAGTAGAATCTCTAGGGGATGCATCGTGCATGCAACATTCACCTTGACATAGAAATGTAAGTGGATTCCACTGATAGTGACTTTAATTGAATGTAATGCCATTTAGCAATTATTTTCACATTGCTAATTTCATTAGATTTACGTTACATTTTATATTCGTTTCTACCTAAATTATGAAGAAGAATATCTCCATTGTGGTGTTAAATATTGATATATTTCAAAATATCTAAAATCATGTTACGTAAGATAAGACAAATGAAAAGAAAAACCTAATTAATTAAAATAAAAAAATGTAAAATATTTACTTTATAAGTCATAATACACAATATACTTCACTTTATACATATGTAATAAAATTCTGTGGCGTAATTGGAATAAGTTGTTCGAATTTATTGAGAGTATAGTTTAAGTTAAGGGCTAATGTTTAAAATAATCTAACATAAATGTTTCATTCTAATAAGCCATACAATAAATGAAATGAATATTAAATCGTCATCAGATCATTGTCAGAAAATTCTCTTTGTACTTTCAATGTATCCCGTAAATTGAATCAGATTCATAAAAAAAATATATAAAATATATATATAGAGATAAAAAATGAAATAATTTTGTCAACAGAACTGTGGCAGCTACAAACATGAACGAAACATCATCGCGATCTCACGCTGTGTTTACCATCTTCTTTACACAGCAAAGGCATGATAAGACTACAAATTTGGTATCCGAAAAGGTATATTATTTAATTGTATGTAATTGAATAAAACATTGTCTTTAAGTACAATATACGTATACATATATTGTCAATATATTTTAATTTATATCATATAGAAAAGTTATTCAAAAAAGTTATTCAAAAAAGAATTAATAATTACAATTTTGTTTACAATAATATTTTTTCAGCTATCTAAACATTGTTATTAAAAAATGTGTTATTTGTGTCCAGGTATCCAAGATATCTCTAGTTGACTTAGCTGGTTCCGAGCGAGCTGACTCCACCGGCGCTAAGGGCACGCGGCTAAAGGAGGGCGCAAATATTAATAAATCATTGACCACGCTTGGCAAAGTTATTTCTGCTTTAGCTGAAATCGTAAGTTATTAATTAATTTTTATTTAGTTATGTTTGGTGTTGAAATGATTGTTTTGTTGTTCATAGTAATGGTTGAGTTGAGTGAAATGTAAGGATATTTGTAGTAGCGCCTATGTAACTATTACGTCATATGTAAGAAAATAATTGCTACCTGAAAATACTATTTATTTAACTTTTATATTATTTCAAAAATTAATACAATTTTTTGTCGACTTTGCTTTGTAATTTATTATTTTTTTGTTTTTTTAAAGGGTAATAAAGAGTTTAAAAAATCCAAGTCAAAGTTCAAAAGTTCAAATATGTTTTATTAATTGTTAATAAATAATTTTCATATTGATTCCAATGTAAAATACAAATAAAATGTGTGTATGTAGATGTAGCGTGTATGAGTAGTTGGTTTTGCTATGACAGTAGTGAGAATGTGTGTGACTGTCGAGTGCTAGACTTATGTGAATATTACAAACGTAAATTAAATAAAATATCACATCTTTATTTTTATATATAAATAAATATAATAAGAAATTAAAATAAAATAGAGATGTGCATGTTTTTAATAAAACAAAAAATATATGATGTAGCATGAAAAAAAACAGATGAGTAAGTTACATCTTAAGAATGTGTGTATATTTAATTAAATGGTTATTTAAAATATTGGCTAAACTGAAATTATGTTATTTTGCAATTTATGTAAATATATATATTTAGAATTATACACGATTTTCAACTGTCCCACTGCATCTTGTTTGTTTGGATGCGTGCAGTCGGTAAGTGGAATGCCCTTTTGAATCAAAATCTATGTATCAATGTGTTCCATAGTGTTATATATAGGGTCCAAAAATGGAATGTTAGTCGAGACTCGAGTTCTAACTGCTCAAAATTGTTTTTTTTTTTAATTTTCGTATATTTTTTTCTAAAAGACAAACTTAAAAATTTAAACCAAACCTATTAAATTCAGAATTTTAATAATTATGTGAATATTAATAATTTTAAGCAGATTTGGAACTTTGACGACGAAATATTCACCCTAGCCCGTAGACGTACCAATAAAACTGAATGTACGAACAGACACTCCCACCTTAGCTTAGCTTTGTGCAAATATTCTACTGTGTGTATGTGTTGCTTACCTGTAAAATATTTAGGAAAATTAAATTAATTAAATATTTAAAAATGGTATAGATTACATATTGGCTTAGTCGGAACATTTACCAATGTTTAAATGATTACTATAGTAAAAATGCAAAAGTAGCTTAGAAATTTTAATAGCACTGTTGAAATTAAAAATATGTACAGACATTTTTGTTAGCTTTATATTATAAAAAAATTCAACGAGACGTTGAAAGTATTTTTTTTAAATCCTACAGATTACATAAAGTTTGTTTTATCTGTTGTTTGTCAGCTTTTTAATAACAAGCAAATCCAGTACAGGCTTTTTATATTACTGTCAATACGTAATTTTGAGAAGAAATTAATATTTTTTTTTTCTAAAGGCGTCAAAGAGTAAGAAGTCAAAGAAGGCCGACTTCATACCATACCGTGACTCTGTTCTCACTTGGCTTTTGCGTGAAAACCTCGGCGGTAACTCCAAAACTGCAATGATAGCCGCCATATCTCCTGCTGACATCAATTACGACGAAACTCTAAGTACTTTGAGGTAATATTAAAAAAGTATTTATATATAATATGAATAAATGTTTTATTGTACCTTTACCTAATAAATAAGTTCAGAAAAATTGTATTTATACTATTTTTTGTGATATTCATGTATAGATATGCAGATCGAGCCAAACAAATTGTATGCAAAGCGGTCGTCAACGAAGACGCTAATGCTAAACTTATTCGTGAACTCAAAGAGGAAATACTTAAGCTGCGAGAACTTCTCAAGGCAGAGGGCATTGATGTTGAAGAAGGTATGACTTTTCATGATATACGAGTATATGTACTTCTAACAGTATAGGGATAGTCGTCATGTGAATTGATAGACCGTTGTTTGTAAAGAGCTAAGTAAGCGCCACAAACGTCAATTTCCATGATACTAAACTTGAACTTTTGTTTTCAATCGCTAAGGACCAGATGGTAGAGTCGTTTATGAAAAGAAAGAACAACCTACCAGTAAGTAAAGTAAAGAGGCTTATGCATATGTACACCCCACCTTGTACGCTTTGCCTCCTTGGGGTTGCCAGAGAAAAAAATCAAATGAAATTATATTATTCACACTGGCAACTCGACACCTAAAAAAGTGACAAATAATGCACCCTACTCCAAGGCTTGTGGCGTCGTAGGCGTACTTAGTACATAAATCGTCACCTTGTAGGTACATATGTATTGGTTACGTTATATACCTGCGCTTATATTTATATATTGGTGTTGGTTTATTATTTAAAAAAAAAAGA
This sequence comes from Philaethria dido, assembly GCA_033558755.1. Classification (NCBI taxonomy): domain Eukaryota; kingdom Metazoa; phylum Arthropoda; class Insecta; order Lepidoptera; family Nymphalidae; genus Philaethria; species Philaethria dido. The sequence continues at coordinate 12,467 of JAKGSA010002747.1, forward strand.
TAAATATATTTTTCGATATTAAATATAATATGATATCTATACGACAGATATTTTAAAGTGTACTATAACTTCCTGAGCATTTTAATAATTAAAAAAAATGACGGTGTTAATTGGCTGAACGACAATGTTTAAAAATTCCGAAAAAAAAACTGAAGAGACGATCGTAATACGATTTTATTCGGCACAAGTTGAAATGCTCAGCCTGTGTTGACCGTTCGCGGCGAAAGTATGCTTTACGTCGTCATGATTTTATCTTGAATTTGAAATATTATGTTATTTCTTGTAACTATAAATTCTTATCTAAATGAATAAAACTACTCCATTACTGATATCAAATCTATCAAAATATGTGTGTAAAGAATATGTCAGAAAAAAAGAACGAATATAATACTTTGAAATGAATGTAATATACATATACGATGAAAACAGTAGTTTTAATCATGATTACAATCGGGAAGGAACATGAATCATTCATGTATAAATGTCGCGAACGGTGTTTATCTGATATCCATATATTGCAAAAAAGCTTCATAGCTTCGCATGTTTTCTACTATTTGTGTCGTTCAATATTTATTTTCCAATGTAATATTGTAACGATGGCCCAATTTTGATATTTTCAATTTTATATTATATTATTGTATACTATTCTAGTAGAATTTTATATTCCAGCTGCCAAGCTTATGCAAAGCATGTATTGTAGCCTTGACTTATATATTATATAAAGTTATATTATATATTGTTATAAAAAATTTGGCCATCTGTATTGTTATTTTTTTCTCGTCATATTATTACAATACAGGGAAAGGGTCATTTTGGCACTTGTATTGGTTTTGGACAGCACAATGTTCTCCATAAGAATACACGGTGTCTGGTGGCAATATGAACCTTCATCTCAGTTCTCAAATGTCAATAAATTACATTCTGAACACAGTTCTGGGAAATGTAGTTGTCTCCTTTCTATCTCATATTTATTTAACGTGATGAAACAGGAGAGGAGAACACGTCCCCGTCGCGTAAGAAAAGCGAATCTGAAGCACTGTCGCCCAAACTGTCTCGAGCGGCTACGACCATTGCTGAGGAAGCTGTGGATCAGCTGCAGGCCTCTGAGAAACTTATTGCAGGTAAAAAAAATATTTAATGAATTAAATTAACTCTTTTAATTTGTTGTTTTGTGTTTTATTATGGTGTATATCAGTATAAAATTTAGCTGGAACAGTCGTACAAAAATACAATGACATGAACATTGAAAGACTTTTTAAATTTTTTAATTTTTCTAATGATATACATTTCTTT
>JAKGSA010002748.1:0-13758 GCA_033558755.1 Philaethria dido
TTTGTGTGTTAAAGGTTATTACCTAATTAGTGATTTTATAAATGATGACACACCTTGGGAATAAAATGCTCGCTCCAGTCTGTTTCAAAGGTATCATTGCCAATAATAAAGAATTGTAGACCATTGTCGAATATAAAAAAAAAAAAAAAATAGTCTCGCTGAGTTTCTTGCGCCGGTTCTTCTCAGGTCTGAGGCATCAAATTTAGTGAACCGGTGGTAAATTATTTGACGTTCAAAAAATGAAGCTTGTAACTTCTTATTTTGAATAAAATTATTTGACTTTGACTTTGACTTTGACGCTAAAACTACTGAACGGATCTACTACTACTAGAAATGAAACTAAATAGTAACAAAACTTATTTAAATAAAAATAATACACAGGTTACATAATTTCAAAATGTTTTCTGTAATTTGATCATATTATGTATATCTATAGATTTTTTTTTGCTTCACGCTATATCCCGCATATAGCAGGGTAGGCAGAGGGAACCTAGTGTTAAGACACTCCGATCCCCACTTTCCGCCGAATTGAATTTACTTCCGACTTCTTTATCGATCATCGATAAATGTTAGTATAAAATATTTCTCTGGAGTGAAATGAATGATATTAAGATCTCCTATATGTACATACAATGTCTTTAAAATGGGCGGAAACTGGAGAGCAGAGAGTCTTAACATCTGGCTTACCCATTTGATATCTAATAAACATTTATCACAAATTATCGTATAGAAGAAGATGTAAAAACGGAGTGTCTAAACACTAGATTCTCACTAACTGCCATGATATTCAGTATTAAGAGTGAAGCTATAAAAATAATTAAATTATGAACAATAATAATTTCAGAGATACATAGCTAAGTTAATTAAAACAACCAAATTAAGATGAGACGATGTTTGTGAATGAATTAATTTCATTTATATTCTTACTGTACGAAAACGTGACTGTGGTAGCAAGTGATTCGTTCTATACAAATATACAAAGAAAAAGCAGTTTCACGAGCTATCCCGCATAGCAGGGTAGTCAGAGAGAAAGCAAGAACGCAAAGAAGAATACATAGAAAGCAAGAACAGTGTGTCAAGACACTCCGTTCTCTCCTTAGCCTCCTTAGCCGTACTCTAGACATTGCGTGTTAAGTCGTGTCGTGGCAGAAAGGTAAAAATGACATATGAATATATCATTCAAAGGTATGCTTAAAGAATAACATTTACATTAACAGCCCCAGCATACTTCTTTCACCTCGTCCACAGTCATAAACATCTTTCATACATGCCCTCCGGGCGGTCCTCGGACTTTTACGTAGCTTTTTTCTAGTATCATCGATACTACGTTTTCTAAGGTCACCCGAGATTCACTCACCTTTGCTTCATATATTTTTCTTACCCAAACCAGATGGTTTGAGTACCAGATGAGCACGTTCTTCCTCATTCATACTATAACGTTCTCTATTACACCTCGCTTTCTGAGTATATCTTCATTGCGGATTCGATCAGTCGAGATGACTCCACATATCCAATGAAAATTTTATATTTCTAGCTTCTTATTTACTATTCTTTTCACACGATTGGTAAGATCGAAATTTAAATATCATAATTTCTTATAGAAAAGATACTATAAGAAATTATGATATTTAAATTAGAAACATTTATCCGCCCTGGTAAGATAAAATCGGCGTTTAGTTCCGTCACTCAGCACGCAATGCCTCAATTCGGCGGAAAGTGGGGAACGGAGTCTCTTAACACTAGATTCCCTCTGCCTACCCTTATACATTTACATTTTATATGCGGGATACAGCGTGAAGCTATGTATGTATGTGTATGTAAAATAAAATAAGTGGAGTTGATTGTCACTACTCAGTATGCAATGTCTCGGATTATGGCGGAAAGTAGAGAATCTGTCTCTGGACACTATGTTCTCACTGACTACCTTGTTAGGCGGAATAAAGCATGAATAAAAAAAAATACAACATTCATCAAGTAACTGAAACTGTAAGTTCCACTGGCATCACTCCAATATATCGAAGTTCGACATTCGAAGCAGAATGTTTTCTTATCTCCTTTAAGAACCTAGCGTCGGCTCAAACTAAGAGAGATCGCGCCAAGTGAATAGCCTTTTACTGAAAACTTTGTTTTTTTTCAGCCTTGCCAAGTTTCTTAAAATGCAATAGATAAACACAATATAGGTACATTTTTTTTAAATGTTTTTTTTTTCAACTATACCCTTAATTCTGCATAACAGGGATTCTAAATAGAGAACTTAAAGTCAAGACACTCCTTTCTCCTCTCTCCGCCTGAATTTCAAATATTGGATATTAAGTAGAAAGGTCTTATGAGAGAGAAGAAAATCCAGAGAAATAAAAATAATTTGTTAATTCTCTCCTTAGAACTCGAACCCACAACTGATCACCTTTACAGTCAAAACTATGATGGTCTCAGATAAAATATAAATCCTTTTATTATAAATTTAAGCATTTTAACCCATTTATTTCGTTAGTTTCGGTATTCGAAAATATATTTTAGAAAACCACTGCTATGCGGAAAAAAGCACAAAACTAAAAGATATATATTATAAAAGCAACTGGCGCTTCCTATATTTCTTATCGTTAATTTAAAACAAGAAATACAAATAAAAAAAATGACTTGCAAAGGAAATGCACTAAAATGTAAAATTATTACGAATAGCTCTAGAACTACGTCAAATCTTAAATCTTCTAGAAACACTAACTATCATATGAATAAAGAATCATCAAAATTTGTTCACCCAGTAAATAATTATGTGGTAACATACATAAAAAAATACAATCGAATTAATATACTCTTCCTTTTCTAAAATCGGTTCAAAATATATAAAACTTTTTTTTTTAACTTCACGCTGTATCCCACATATAGCAGGGTAGGCACAGGGAACCTGAGAACCTAGTGTTAAGGCACTCCGTTCTCTTACAACAATTCCGTTCCCCACTTTCCGCCAAATTGAGGCATTGCGCGTTGAGTGGCGGAACTCAACGCCGCGCTTTGCCTTGTTACCAAACCCAGGAAATGAAAATACTAACATTTCCTGGAGTGGGGATCGAACCCACAACCTGTCGTGTTTACAGTCGCACGCTTGTGCCTCTGCGTCATGACAGGCGTTAAAAATATTGTTTTTTTAATAAAAATATATCCTTTTTTCCAACAGAAGCCGGAGGTCTAAGAACGACAGAACTCAACATCATACCCAGGGTAGTGCAGAAGGGACGTAACGTGACCATGGCGTGCCTATACCAAATACATCAAAGCGAGATATACTCAGTGAAATGGTACAGAGGCACGCAGGAGTTTTACAGATATTCTCCCTTAGAATCACCTACCACACGAGTTATGCCTGTGAACGGGATTAAAGTTGATGTAAGTATATATATATTTTTTTAGCTTGACGCTTTAAGTGTGGCGTTGAGTTCCGCCACCTAACACGCAAGTTACGCATAACAAACGCGTGTGAAGCGTGAATATACATAATAACAATCTTTTATGTAAATTTAAGAAGACAACGCGCGGCGTTGTGATCCGTATGTCAAAGTATAAAACTAAATTAACAATAGGTTTTCTTACTAACTCGAATATTTCTAAGCAAAAAATATTTTCACATCAATTTTAAAACGATTTCGACAGACTGATCACTTCAATATAGAAATATTCTAAAATTCATTTTAGGAAATTTCGTTCGTTCGTTTCGAATACCTTACCAGGTACCTTACCACCTTCCAGTACTATAAGTATACCAATGTAACTACTATATAATAGCCTAAAGCGTCGGCTTAGGATGCTTATTTCTGCTTGCTTATTTCCCCGAGATGGAATCGAACCAACAACCAATGGCCTCTAAACGTATTCATAAATTATTTTATTCTTAAAAAATATTAATATATTTTACAATACGGCTTTTATATTAAAACCTAATGTTGTATGTATTCGGAGTTACCGATTTATTGAAAATTTAGTACATTATCAGCTTCTCGCTTTACCTTCATAGCAGGGTAGGCAGAGAGAACCTAGTGTTAAGACACTCATTCCAGCACTTCGTTTTACACTTTGATATGCGGAACACAACGCCGCGTTATAAACAAATTATATAAAAAAAACATAAACATTCCTCTGAAAATACAACGAATTTACTTCACAATAAGTACATAATAAGGGCATCAAGCTAAATATATATAAGTAATCCTATACATACTATATACGTTTAATCTCTTTATCCCTAAATCGCCATTCACAACCAAGAAACGCGCATTTATTGGAACACGCCTTTTGTCTTATTCTAGAGGCGTTGAAGGAATTATTCTGGATAAAAGTGCAAAACATAATCTCATTACCGAACGCTGAAGGGATTTTACAATACAAAAATGTTCTTTATTTATGTTATTACACTGAGGTTGTGACAAGTTAAAATTCAATTGGGAAGATTATTTATACTGACTAGTGTCCCCGTTGACGCGTTAATAACGCTTTGTCTTTAACAATGTCTATGTCATTTTATATAAACATGGATGTCATGACATGGTAGCGTGTGTAACATTTATTTTATTAATTTAATATATTTTTTGCGCATTATTTTGAATAAAATATCATTCTGCACTCCTTCGCTATATAAACTATAAGTGTGCCAAATCTTATGCTCTTCTGAGCCTCACGCTGTACCCCGTACATAGCAGGGTAGGCGGAGGAAATCTAAAAACCTAGTGTTAAGACACTTCTTTCTGTTAAGATGTGTTCATTTTCCGTCGAATTGAGGCATTACGCGTTGAGTGGCGGATCTCAACGCTTTGTTACCAGAGCGAGGAAACGAAAATACTAAATACCAATTATTATCAATATTTCATATTTTCATTCCCTTATAGTATGTTTGAACCCACAACCAGTCGCATTTACAGTTGCACGCTTGTGCCTCTGCGTTACGACAGGCCTCGATGATAAATAGTATAATAAAAAATATTTTTTTAATTAAATTTGGCACATTTTTTACAATATTAAGAAATAGTCAATATATTTTTATAATTTTTTTTTTCAATTATTCTTTTGTTCCAGAGGCTAAACTCGAACGAGACTCACGTAGTTCTGCTCCGGGTTACGCCGATATTGAGCGGCAACTACAGTTGTGAAGTCATACAAAACGCGCACACTTTTCCTCATTATACAGCCACCAGTCGACTTGATGTTGTTGGTAAGTAATTTTTATATTTTAAAGCTATTTTTTTTTTAATTTATTGTAACGAAAATGCGTTACGATAAACAGAGTAACACCTAAATATAGATATAGGAAGAAATCAGACAGAAAATATATTACATAGTATTTTTTTTCCAATATATGGAAACTCCTTTCTATGGAATTTCTATGGAAGTTTCATTTTGTCCAATTATTACACTGTTTTAAAACAATTTCGAGACATCTTATCAACTGCACTTGATTAATTCAAAGATATACACAGACAAAAATTTAGAACTATAGTTCTAAATATATATTTATTATAGTAAATAAAATCAAACATCAATTTTACCATTAATATTAAGATTTCAAGTAAACCAAAAAAAGAAAACCGACTTCAAATAAAATACACTAAAAAATACAACGTTACGAATAACTCAAAAACTACTCGTCAGATCTTAACAAAACTTAAATGGAATCACATCAGAAGTACTATTTATCAAATAAATATAAAAATATCAAAATTGGCTAACCCACTAAAAAATGATACGGTAACATATACAAATAACACATATAATTATAAAAAACAAAAAACCCGACTTAACCAATTCTTCAAATTTAGGAAGCAAATACAAATAAAGTAAGCTCTAAAAGCTAGTTATGTGATATATATTTGAAATGTGTTAACTAAGTCCTTTTATTGGGTACACGCTATCCATTAATGATTTTTTGTTTTTATTCATGACGTAATTCCCTAGAGGGTGCCATTTTGAATTAAGAGTGACGTCACATATCTAAGAACATTTGGAATACCTATCTAACTTCACCTTAATTATATAATTCAGTCCAGAGGTTAGGAAGATATGAGGCATGTAATAAAGAATATTACAAACATACATGATACGTGCGAAAAACATAAGCCTCCTCTGACAGTCGAGTAAAAATACAATTGAATTGACAACCTTCTCCTCTTTGAAGTCGATGTCGATTAAAATTAAGTGACCAATCACTCACATATAAGCAGTACTTACTTACTTACTTCACGCTTTATCCCTAGCGGGGTAGTCAGAGAGAAGGGAGCGCCAAACGCTACGGTCCCTGCATACCTCTTTCGCCTCGTCCATAGTCATTAACCTCTTCATGCATGCCCTCCGGGGGGTCCTCATGGTTTTTACGTGACCTTCCTCCAGTATCATTGATACTGTGTTCTCGAAGGTCAATCGAGGTCTCCCCTTACCTTTCTTGCCGCTCACTTTTGCTTCATATATGTTTCTCACCATTCATAACCATATATAAGCAGTTAAACTATAAAAACTATAAAATTTTATCACTCATCCAAATAATATGTTCATTTAAATAAAACACACATTTGTACATAAATATGTAATTTACTGTAATGTCAGTCATTTAATGTACGAGTACGCTACAATTTGCAACGATCATATTTAAAATTGCCGAACATAATATTAACTTGTTGTGGTCATCGCATTTTACTCTATCTGTAATTTTCATAATAATATTTTAAACGAGTTCATATTGATAGGATTGTAAATAAGCCTTCATGTGCATATGTTTGTATATTATTTTAGTAGCCGCTATACAGGCCAGTCGTGGCGCAGAGGCACCAATAACTATAAACGTGACAGGTCGTGGGTTCAATTTCCATATATATTTATAATAAAATACCTCGCCGTCTTCTTCCACCGTCTTCTTACCAGAGTAAGAAGACAAAACTAGGCGTTGAGTTCCTCCACTCAACACGCAATGCCTTAATTAAATGGAAAGGGGATAATATAAATTTTAAAAGAACGATGTGTCTTAACACTAGGTTCTCAGGGTCAGGTTAAAATGAGATTGTATTAAATAAGTATTCGATAACTTAAAATGTAAAAATGAAAATTAAATTTTTAGTTAAGTTAAGTTAATTAGTTAACACGTTTTATCCCGAATAGTAGGTTAGTCAAAAAAATCCAGGTTCAAGATCCTTTGATAGTCGCTTTCCACCCGAAATCTACTTTGCCTTACTTACTAAAAGTGAAAATAATTTAATTATAGACATTCCTCGAAGTGGGAATCGAATCTAGAACCGATCACCTCTGGGTTGGTGCAAGGTGCACCAGCCCAGTATCAGCTTGAATCATTTGATCTCATACAACCCAGATTTGTTCGAATCATTGGGGACCCCACAGTCCGTGAAAGGCTTGACGCTTTGACGTTGCGTAGAGAAGTGTTCCTCGTTTTGCGTTCCCTATCGCATATATTATGAGGAGTGTTCTGTGGAACTGTTGCCGCTGGATTTTCTGACCATACAGTATGTTACGAGATTCAATATCATCCACACCAGCTGGATACGGGACACTCCAACACTATGCGTTTTCGTAAGAATATGATGTAAGAATTTCATTCATGTGCCACTCAACTGTGGAATGGCCTACCTGCGGCAGCTTTTTCAGGTCGATACGACACGGGTATCTTCAAAAAGCGCATCTATATCCACCTCATTGACCAGCCATGCACCTGTAGCTCCTCTGGTATTACACGGTACCGTAGGTGGCGGTGATCACTTACTATTAGATGACCCGTACCCTCGTTTGCCTTGTTCTTTCCATATAAAAAAAACAGAACAAATATTAAAAAAAATCGTTTAAATACACATCTAAATTAAATAAATATTGTCATATATTTTTAGGTGGTAGGAGGTTCGTCCTCCGACTGGCTCGCGACCACTATCATGTCAAAGACGAACCGCCAAATATCTAATGATGTGTTCCGGTTCGATGGCATGTAAGCCAGATTTTCCCCTTTCCCACCCATCCTTTCCCCAAAATGTGGTGGTTCTGATAGTGGACTACTACATTGTCCCCCCTTCCATCAGTACCCTCTAGGTTGGCAACGCATCTACAACATCTCTGGTGTTGTAGATGTCTATGGGCGAAGGTAACCACTTACCATCAGGTGGTCCTTCTGCTCGTTTGCCGTCCGTTATCAATAAAAAAAAAAATATACATTTGCAAATAAACTTTTGTAATTTAAAGAACAAATTATTGATATAAAGTAGTCATCTTCAACAAAAATATTATTTCACTTAGTATTTTCAAACAAAAGTCTAGACGCCAGACAGTTGTTTATCGTTGCTGAAATAAAGAAGTCGTTATAATATATATATCCATACAAAAATATGAGTAAAGTTCAAACTACACACATTAAGTAGAACAGAATATTTTTATTGGTATAAGAATATATGTAAGTTAGTTTTTCAATATTGGCCATCGTGGCTCAGTGGGATAATGTTTGACTGTAAACGCCATTGGTTACGGGTTCGATTCTCGCTCTGAGGAAAGATTATATTTAAGTTAGTAGTAAATTTGAGTTCCGCCACTAAATATGCAAAAATCATGAATACGGGCAGAAAGCAGCGAACGGAGTGTATTAGCACTTTGCTTACTGGGTGTAAGCTTAGTAGTCAAAGCGCTTGGACCGTTTCCCAAAGGCGCGGGCTCGAATCCCGTTGCGTTCAAATTTTTTATACAATATATATATATTGTTGTGGAGGTCTTTGTGATTTCTCACGGAATGAAACTCCACTTCCCAATATCTTCAATGGACTGTATTTCTTTAATTGTTTCAATTTCTTCAGAGGTCTTCACTGTGTCACGTATCCCGAACGAATGTGTCGCTACCGGCAAATGTGCCTCTTTTTATTCCTCCCTACGTACACGCGATAGCCTATGCCTGAGCGAGAGCCTGAACTCGCTCGCGTTCGTAAACAAGCATTGTACGCAGGGAGGTGACAATACACTTTCTTAATTTTTATTACTCTATACAATTCTAAGTACAATAGTCTATACAATTCTAAGAACATTAGTCTATACAATTCTAAGTACAATAGTCTATACAATTCTAAGAACAATAGTCTATACAATTCTAAGAACATTAGTCTATACAATTCTAAGAACAATAAACTTAACTATTATTATTTTCCTTTCCGTCGTCCGCTACACTCTCCCCCCGGCGTAGACCTTCGCAGCCCTCTATCATAGGGAGGACGACGAGTCTTCTTGTAGGCCTGCGAAATGTGCCTCCTTGAGTTTTAACTTCTGCACTCCGCACCACGCCGTCGGGACCTACGTAGGTTTTTAATACTTTGCCCAAAGGCCACGTGTTTCTCGGGAGTAATCCGTCGACAATTATTACGATGTCGCTCCAGTATACAGTATTAATCTTCCTACCGTGTTGTTTTGTTATCTCGGCTGCTAAGCGTGCTCCTATGAGGCTGGCTTGAAGTTTTAGCCTCGGTATACTTTGACTTTTCAATGGAGCTACCTTAGCTTTCCCTGCTATTAGCGCTACGGAGACTGTCCCATCCGTAGCTAAAAATCTCCAGTATGCCACTGTAGCGTAAGCCTCTTCACTGGCGTCCCAGAAAACATGTAATTGGGTGTTTTCATCTATTTTATGTCCATAGTGTCTGGGCAAACGAAGCTCATTTATGTATTTCAGATCGCTAAGCCATTCTTCAAAGAGAGTTCCTTCCTCGATAGGTAATGACACGTCCCATCCCAGCTGATATCTCCATAATCCTTGCAATATTATTTTAGCTGTTATAGTGTACGGGCTGAGTAAGCCGAGGGGGTCAAAAATAGCCATGACCACTCCCAGAGCTTCTCTTTTTGTCGGCGTTCTTTTGCTGCTTTTGACATCTGGAGGTACACGAGGCATTGCGGTGTTAAATGCAAACTCGTCTGTTTCTGCTAGCCATCGCATCCCCAGTGTTTTTTCATAGGAACTCGCGTTCGCTCCTAGTTCCTTTGGGGCGTTGGACTTATCTGCTTCTTGTACCCCGACTAGCAGATCAGCTAGATTCGAGTTCCAACCGGCTAATTGGAAACCGGCTTTTTGGTGTACCTCTACAACTTCTCTTACTGCACATGCAGCTTCTTGATTGGTTTCAAAGCTTTGCACCCAATCGTCCATGTAATGATGTTGAGTTATAGCGTTATAAGCTAGAGGGTGCGTTTCCTTGAAATCCTCTGCATTTGTATCTCGTACACTATGTGCTATGAATGGAGAGCTCCTTGCTCCAAATATCATCGACGTCATTTTGTATTTCTTTGGCGGATTCACGCGATCTTCTCCGCGCCATAAGAAGTGCTGAGCTGGTTGGTCTTCATTTCTGATTTTTATTTGCAGGAACATTTCTCTTATATCCGCAGTTATGGCTATCCGTTCCATGCGAAATCTGAACAGAACTCCATATAGACTTTTTAATAAATCTGGCCCATCCAATAATGCATCATTTAGAGACATCCCCATCGACCGTGCTGCTGCGTCAAAAACCAGACGAATCTTTCCTGGTTTATGTGGGTTCGTAACCGCGAAGTGAGGAAGATACCACAGCAGTATCTCTTCTTCTGGGTTGTCATTGCTTTCTACAGCGTAGCCCTTCTCGAGTAAATTGTTTATCTGCCGAGTATAGGCCTCTTTGAAGCTCGGCGACTTATCCATTCGTCGCTCTACATTCCGTAACCGTTGAAAGGCCATACTGAAGCTTGGCGGTAGGTGCGTGTCGTCTTTGTCCCACGGCAGACCTACTTCGAAGCGCCCGTTTACTCGTCTTGCAGTTTTCTTAAATAATTGCACAGCGCGCTCTTCATTAGCCGTTAGTTTTATGTTTTTGCTTATTCCTAGGGCGTCGATGCTGAAATGCGCTCGTACCAGTTTGTCCAGGTCTTCATCTTTATTTTCTGAGACGTTTTGATTAGTTCTCACATGCAATACCGTTGAGTCACCCTCTTCTATGATGCTTCGTGGGATACAACCGTGTATGACCCAACCGAGCCGCGTTAGGGATGCGGCGGGTTGGTTTCTTGTACCCGTTAGTATTCGTCTGGTGACAATCAGATGCCACTGGTCTGCTCCTATTAAAATTTTCGGCTTTGCATCTTCATAACACACATTTTCCTGTATGATATTACGTAAATGCTTGTGTTCCAGTATCGATTCTTTTATTGTGTGCTTCCCTAAAGTTAAATTTCGCACAGTGCGCGTACTCATTTCGTGGAACCCGTTGCCCGATTTTCCTCTAATTAGGATTTTCACTTTGCGGCTATTTGGTTCTTTCTGACTAGTGGTGACCCCGTGAATGTTTAACGGCCTCGAGGGCCCGTCTGCACCAATAGTCTTAGCCAACTCTTCATCTATTAGTGAAATGGTGGATCCTTCATCCAACAGGGCATACGTGTCTATTTCCCTGTCGTCTTCATTTGATTTTATTGTCACTGGGCACACCTTTAGAAGCACTCGTTTAGCTTCTTCTATGTGCGTAGCTGCCGCGATTACCGTCTCTTCTGTCTGTACATCGTTTTCTCTCGTACTGTGAAGCAATGCGTGATGAGGTGCGCGGCATTCATCTATCCCGCAATGCTTTGCCCTGCATTTGAAACGGCGATGTTTGCTCTTTAGACATAAGAAGCAAATTCTTTCGTCTTTAGCCCATTGCCATCGTTCAGGCGTCTTCATGGCTAGTAGCTTTCTGCATCTCGTGGTATCATGATCTGAACCACAACAGTAGCAAGTTTTTGACGATGTATTCTCCGTTGTGGTGTATACAAGTGCGCTCTTGTTAAAATAATACGACACGCTTACGTTCCAACAGCAGACAACATACTAGCTTTATTTCAAAAAATAAGATGACACAATACACATAACTTGACATATCTTAAACTAGATGTCGCTACTAGTACTACTCATAATTATTGTACACAATATTTTTGATATACAATTAACACCCCCACTATACCAAAACATCATTTAATTATGACATTTGTTGAACTCCCAACATTTCTAACAATTTATAGTGTTTCACAGAATTTAAAGATTTTGTGAGTATATCAGCTGGCATATGATCTGTCTGTAGATATTCAACTTTCACTATATTATTTTTAACAAGCAAATTCTCCCGTTCAATGTCAGTATCGTCTTTTAAATCAGAGGTCAAGTGGTGTCCTAGATATTTGAAATTATCCACCCTACCTAAGCTACAATTATTAAGGAATACCGGTGGTAATTCTTTCTTACACTTGCCTCTGACATCAAAGACCATTATAAGGCTCTTTTTCACATTGTAAATTAGACCATGTGACTTAGCATACGACTCACAGACAGATAGTAATTTTTTTATGCCACAGACAGATGCACTCAGCAGCACCACGTCGTCAGCATAGCTAATATTATAATACATACACCATCTATATAACAGCCAATTCTGATGCTGCTGAGTTCAGCTATCAATTCATTAACATAAATGTTGAAAAGAGTTGGCGAAGTCAACCCCCCTTGTCTCACGCCACACTCCAAGCCATATGGGCGAGACAATGTTCCCTCCCATCGTACATTGTAGACCTGGTTTCCATACCAATACTTAAGAATGTTAATGAGCTCTATAGGTAAACCGGTTTTCTGAAGTTTTTTCCATAAAATATTGTATGAAACCAGGTCGAAAGCCTTAGAGAGATCAAGAAAACAGGCAACGATTGGCGTTTCTCTCTTTACGTAGTATGAGACAGTACTCTTAAGACACAGCACTGCAGTTTCTGTTGAGAGACCCGGCTTAAAACCAAACTGATTGTCGTGCAGTTGGACGTACGAATTAAGCTGTGTATTAAGAATGCTGTCAAACACTTTTGAGATTACAGTTGCCAACGAAATAGGCCTATAGTTATTCTTATCAGCGTTGTCGCCTGTTTTATTTTTGACTATAGGAACAACCACTGTACGCATCATATCATCCGGCATATAACTATGACTTAGACATAAGTTAAACAAGCTACACAAAACACGGGGTAAATGAGGACCAGCCAACTGTAAATGCTCAATGCTGAGACCATCATGACCAGGTGACTTGCCTTTGGTCATTGACATTATAGTTTCAGCAATATTTTTAGTTTTTATTATTGTCAACCTGTTTACTCCGGCCCCAGCATCCTGCATATGAATCGATCTACCAAGTGGAGACTTCACTGAAAAACGATCCACGAAAAGATTAGCAATCTGCTCAGGATCGGTCACACCGCTGATGCTCACAGGGATACCCGGTTTCGGTTGCAATCTGTTACTTTGCTTCCAAAAGGAACGAAAATCGTTTTTTATATGATGTGACGCTAATATATCCATTTTAATTTGTTCAGCATGGTCTTGGCACCATTTCAAACGTGATTTAAATTTTCTCCTAGCCTTACACATTCTCTGATAACAAGAACCGTTTGAAGGCCTTCCCTGCAACGACCATAGCTCAAATTGTAACCTGGCATCCACATGAGCAGCAGCGACATGCTTATTCCAGCCTGGTTCTATCCGCCTGCCACCGTTAGTACGTACACTACTTATAATGGCGGATTCACTTAAAGCCGCTACAATATTTTTGTAGAAGTTATTTATGATACTTCTGTGACTCGGATCATAGCACATAATGTTACCACAATTATTAAGTTCATGTGGGAAATCAATGAAACTCAACTTTTTATTACACTCATTCAAGTAAATTTCACTTTGTTGCGGGTCCCTGTCACCCCACACAA
>JAKGSA010002749.1:0-13747 GCA_033558755.1 Philaethria dido
TACATACCAAAATTGCAACGGTGAAGAACAAAATATTCATTTAAACTTGTTTGGTTAGGCGAGTTGAATTTGCAAGCTTTTGTAAGCTTTTTGTTGGTTGATTTGAAAACACACAAACTTATTAATTGGGTTTTAGAGTTCCGCACGTTAAGGAAAAATCATTTTATTTTAGTCGCTTAGCAGGAAAGTAATGGCTTTTCCTGCTAGGATTTTACAAGATAAACAATGTTAAAACTCTCTGTTCTCCTTTGCTTTTCGACAAAAACTTGAACAAGTCTTGAACATGCGTGTTCGGTGGTAGAACTCAATGATGTTTTCTTGTGTTACTAGAGTAAATAAAAAAAAATATATAATCGTTTCCCCGAGTAGGTCCCCGAACTCCTTTTAGGATTGCTTGAAACTGCTATATATAAATTTTTGCTAACGGTAGGTGTATTCTGTTTTACAATTTTATTTTTCTTACCGTCGGCGCATCTTGTTTCAAATACAAGGCAGTTGAATCTTTGTAAAAAAGGTCATAATTTTTATCGAATATTGTTCATAGAAAATGAAATTTTAACAATAAATATAAGAATGTGCGTAAAAAGTGTTTTTTTTTCTCTACCTAATCGTCTAAACTTCAACAGAAGTATAGAGAAAATGACATAGAAATCAAAAAAAATGAAATATACAATAAAATGGTTGCTAGCTAATATTTAATATTAAACTCAAACATATATCTCTGTGGACAAAAATAAAAGTCATTTCGTACAGGTGACATATGAGGCTAACGACATATGCAACCGTCTAGTCGCGTCTAATAAAAAATAAAATAATATATATTATTTTTTTTAAAGTATTTCTCATTTTTTGTATATTAAATTATGTTTTATGTATTGTTGGAATGATTTTATAATTTAGTTTTCTTTCATCTATGATTTCATATCATTTTGCTGGTTTGATGCTAATATTAAAAATGTCTTCTGTATTTTAAACTCTTAATACTGTTCTAGATTTTTTACTTTATCTTGCTAATTTTGAATTTTGATTTGATTTTATTTGAAAAGAGCAACTGTTGAGTTTCTTGCCGGCTCTTCTCAGCAGAACTGTCTTCCGAGCCGGTGGTAGCTTCCGTTAGGACTGACACTCCTAACATCTTTTGTAAATTGACGATTCAAAAGTGTCTGTAATATTTGAATAAAGAATATTTTGATTTTGATTTTGATTTAAATGACACTTCATATAGCAGAGAAGATAAGAAACTACTTAGCATTCTTTGCATTCTATGTGGGCTCATTTTGTTGCAGTGAAAGGAGCTCGGTGCCTAGAATTTGCGACTTAAGTGTAGGCTTCAGGGCCCCTTAAAACGCTCATCACAGATCCCCCCCCTCCCCTCCCCCCCTCCCCCTTGTCTGCCAGTGCTCCTTTCTCTATGTAAATAAATTTAAAAAAGATCTTACTAATGCTGATTTCAAAATAAGTGGTAGAAATGAACTGAGCATACAGTACAAGAAATGGGCTGATGTACATAGTTAGGATTTTAACTGGATTTGTTACTTCTAGGGAATATGCTTAATATTAATTATTGCTTTAAGTAATAAATAAATTAAATTTCTTGTTAAAAAAGTACGGAGTACCGGAGGGAAAAAGAGAACCTAGTGTTAACACTAGGTTCTCTTTTTCCCTCTGCTTACAGCGTGAAGTTAATATATATATAGCTATAGTTATATGCACGATATTGTGCAATCTATAAATACATTGTATGGTATGGTATTTTGGTGATTTGTCACAAAAATATATGCGTTATAAATATTTAGTTGTATTTAGCATCAAAATAACCTATAGGCCTATAAGGAAATATACTATAAATATGCCATACAAAAACAAATACATATTAATCCATATATATAATTTTAACTAAATGCATAAATAGAAATAAATAATGCTATTCATTTAAGTTTAGAGTCGAGTCATAGCTAATTAATTCTGCGCTTTATGTTCTGTGCAATGTTAATTAAAGTCTAAAGTCAATTAGAACTTTGTTTATACAATTATAAACGGTATGTGGAGAATGGCTTTGTGTTATTCTATGGAAATATTATGTCGGCTTGTCTATGGGACATAGATGTATTATGGTTTAACTACTAAAGTAGTGATTGTTTTTAATACTAGATTTTTTTACAGCTTCACGCTTTATACAGCTTAGTAGTGTCAAAACACTTCGCTTATCATATTCCGCCGAAATTCGGGGTATTGTGTGATAAGTGGCTTAAACACCTGTCGTGGCGCAGAGGCACAAGAAAGGCAGAGGAGGCAGAGGCGTCCGACTGTAAACGCGACAGGTTGTGGGTTCGATTCCCTCTCCAGGAAATGTAAAATTTAGTATTTTCGTTTCTTGGGTTTGGTAACAAGGCAAAGCGCGGCGTTGAGTTCCGCCACTCAACACGCAATGCCTCAATTTGGCGGAAAGTGGGGAACGGAAATGTTGAAAGAGAATGGAGTGTCGTACACTAGGTGCTCTGGCTCCCTCTGCCTACCCCGCTATATGCGGGATACAGCGTGAAGTTAAAAGAAAAAAAAAGAAAAAAGAGTGGCTTAACTCAACGTCGCGCTTTGTATTGCTAGAGCGGAGAAATGAAAATAATTTCAATATAAACACATTTTTAGGAAATATTTCTAATTTTTTTTTGTTTCCTATGTATGTGATTAACACTTTACAATATCAAAAATATTCAATTTCGATGTAGTCATTCCTCTAGTGGGAATCGAACCCACAATCAATCACGTTTACAGTCTGACGCAATTCTACTGCGTATTACAGTTATTTTGTAACAAAATTTTATCGTATATGAATACGGTTAATTTTTTATTTTCATTCCACATTTTGTATTGCCCTTGATTAGGTTGTCTCTAGAACCTAGTCTAGATTAATTAATAAGCTCTTCATTTTTACCTTGTTTTATTTCTATATTTTTTGATCATAATTCCGATGACAGTGACAGCCACCATCAAAGGTGGCTTTTTTTAACATTATAAAACTAAATATGTTTTTGGAAAACTTATAAAATATTTAACATGGTGCAACTCGAAGCGATCTATTCGATTTAACCAATACGTTCTTATTGAGCTACGTCGAAATTCTTATACATCTGTTGTACTTACTTTTGTTAATAGCATTTGTAAAGGGAGATTTTTGAAATTTCTGCTACTCACAGATTATTACTAAGTAACAATGGTTTGGCAAGAGAGGATTTATAATGAATATAGTACTCAGTAACAGATAAGCCAAAACTTGTATGCATAGAAAGCTCAAATTAACCATTTATGATTCCTTGTGTAGCAAACCTAAAGAGGTTATTCCGAAATACCTTCGGTAACGAGAAACCGAAAGTAGTAAATTGAATAGTTCGAGAGAACGGAGTGTCTTGACACTATGTTCTCTATAACCACTACTGTTATTCTCTAAGTATATAGCTATGTGGCAAAAAGCTTAAAGCTGCCGGTAGATGGTTAATAAAGCCCACGAATAGAACAGCTTCGAGCGGCAACTAGTGAATCTGTATAACGAGCTGCCTTAACAAGACTATTTGTAAGCATATTATGCCTCATAATACGATCTCAAATAGTAATCATTGTGAGAACACACCCCCATCCATTATGAGATTAATAAAGATTCAACAAAGGTATGCGAATGCGAGCTCGTTTCAGTTTACGATGTGAAATGTAAGGATGATGAGAGTATGAGGATTTTTTCGTAGAAATGGTTTGAATTTTGGAAAATATGTACTGTTGAATATTTTCTATTTTGTTATGGTGAGCGTAAACTATAAAAAATATATATTGATTTTAGCATATGTGAAAAGGAAGATTTTGCACACATATCAACGCCAATAAAGAAAGTTTTTTTCCGTTAATTTAATTATTTCCCTTACTATTTAGTGATCATTTATATCATTCGCTTAATGACATCAACGTGAGCGAAGCGAAGCGAGTAAAAATAGGTAAACAAATTAATTAATTCACGGGCACTAGATCTGTGTTATTTGTCAATTTTATTAAGATGTGAGACAGGTTTTATAAAATAATAATTGTACGCGCGTTGCTACGCCAACAACTAAAATAGATATGATATATACCAAAGATATAGATATTATACCAAATATAAATATATACCAAATTTCATAAAACTCGGTACAGTAGTTTTTGAGTTCATTGATGACATACAGACAAACATTCATTTTTATATATATACATATACCTTAGATCAAACTCATTCTATGATAAAAATGTCGATTATCATTTAACTGATTACATTCATACCAGTTTAACACCAGTATAACATTTATTTATGTCTCTGATGTGGATATGTATCGCTCAATATTTGAAGTAAAAGAATATCATGATATTCTTTCATGTATGTTATGAACAGATTATACAAAACCTTTATATAGTACATTCATCAACTCAATCAATTTGTAAAATTAGTATTGATAATATTAGTAGGATTTTATAATTTATTATCTTAGGTTTACGCTCGTTCGGCATAACAGATGTTGAAAGAGAGAAAGAGAGTATTAAGACAATATTTCCTTCCCACCGAACAACTAAATAATTAATATTTATGCGCAATGCCTCAATTTGGCGGAAAGCGGGAAACGGAGTGTCTTAACACTAGGTTCCCTCTGCCTACCCTGCTATATGCGGGATACAGCGTGAAGCTATGTATGTATGTTTATATATATTTATATTAAAGGTAAACTAGCCTTTCTAAACTTTTAAATTCTATGACGCAGAAATACGACGCGAACATATCGTCAATATGACATCCTCGTTATTAACGCTAAGAGTACACGATTCCTATCTTACTCAGTCAAATAACAGCTTTCGCTAAATTAAACTTTTACTAGCTTTTGGAGGTTTATGACTACTTAATATTATATATCTTATGCTTTGAATGAAATTACAACAAGATTAGTATATACGAGCTTAGTATGTACATATATAATATGAGTTACAGCGTAGTAACGCTTGTCGTGGCGCAGAGGCACAAGCGTGCGACTGTAAACGCGACAGGTTGTGGATTCGATTCCCACTCTAGGATATGTAAAATTTAGTATTTTCATTTCTTGGGTTTGGTAACACGGCAAAGCACGGCGCTAAGTTCCGCCACTCAACACGCAATGCCTCAATTCGGCGGAAATTAGGGAACGGAATTGTTGAAAGAGAGCGGAGTGTCTTAACACTAGGTTCTCAGGTTCCCTCTGCCTACCCTGCTATATGCGGGATACAGCGTGAAGTTTAAAAAAAAAAAAGAAAAAGTTACAGTATGTGAGGGAAAAACTTTTGATCCCTTTTTATGAAAACTATGCGGACGTAGGAGTATGAAAATTGGTATACTTATAGCGTATATGGAGAAGAATTGCAGGTGAATTTTTGCGTGAATTGCAGAATATTTTTATAAGAAATACATTAAAATGATATTACTCATATATTATATATTTAATATACATTTTTTGTGTAAAGTGAAATATAACATATATACAGTGTTTTTCATGTCAATGGGGGCTACTATTTTGTTGAAATAACGTAGCCTCTCATTTTCAATTCCCAACAGCGTCGGAAGTGTTAGAATGTCGATGGTTGTGGATGGCTTTCGAAAATCGTTGGCATGCTACGTGGTATAAATATATTTTTTTAACAGTTTCGTGCTTGTTCCTGCAAAACGAAATTGTCAGAGAGAGAAAAGTGTTAAAACACTTATTTCTTCGCGATCCACCCGAATTCATGACATTGCGTATTGAGTGGCGGAACTCAACGCCGCGGTTTGTATTAGCAAAGCACATACATTAAATAATAATTTAATAGTCGATTATATTTCTGAAGGAACCAACGCACCTGAACGCACCATGATGGCCTCTAAAAAGACAGTTGACGAAGTTCAAATTATTCAAACCTTCAAGTTTGTCTATATCAATATCAATACAATAAACAAAACACACAAAATAGTATCTAAATAATAATTTTGATAGAGTACAGGCTAACCGAATAAGCAATTGCTGGCTGTCACGAGGCGGATACATCACGGCCGGTGTGGGATGACGTGTTGCCCGCAATTCTGATAGATGCGTCCGAGCTGGAAAATTATGGGAAATTATAGTTAGGCGTTGCTTTTTAATTGTTTCTTAACTCTATTTTATTAGCTTCACTTGTTTTTATCTCTTAATTAACTAATGCTAGAAAATATTCTAACCCTCTATTTGGGTACAGATGGTCCAACTAATTTGGTCCAACAGGCAACATTTTCCCAGTTAGTGAAACTTCTTCGATAGTTTAGTCTTTTAATTATGGCACTGAACGTGCCAGTTGGAGTTACCGATCTTCGAACGTAGACTGTTTTACAACTGTCATGGCGTAAATTATTTTACAGGAGAGTTTTTTTTTCTAAATTTCCTGATGTGATCGTATTAGGTGGTCTATATAGCGTTGTAATATTTGGCATTTCTTGAAATGTATCATGTATATAAAGTTCATAAATCAGGAAGGAGGAGTTTGTGTTAAAAATAAATACCGAACTTACCAATTACGACCCACATTTTATGAGCTTTATTTTGGACAATTTAAAAATTAAATTGAGGTAATTTAAACTTAATATAATTTAAGGTTTCCCAACCTATGAGTTTCCTTCTTTAAAGGGACAGATGTTTATGTGTACAGGTATGTTTTTAAGTATATGAGTGTGTATATATAAGTATATGTATATTTCGAGTCCACAAACTGTTGTTGTTGTCGAGTTCACAAATTGTTTTAAAATTGTAGTGAAAATTTTATTGGCGATGTTTTTGTTGTTTAATTTTAAGGTTTATTTTTCTATGTAAAAAGCTGTAAGCCGTTTTCCTATAGTAAATAAATAAAAAGATCTGCCAATACTTCAAATTAACGAAAATATGATAAATCCCAAAAAAACTTTTTGTTCATTAAAGACGTTCATTATTATAGAAAAATGACAGCATTGAAAAATTTCTTATCGTCTCTACTTTTTAAAATAACGCAAACAACCCGTTTTAATGGGTAAAGACTTTAGGCCTATTAATTTGGACGCAATATTATAAAAGGAATGATTTACTGTTCATATTTTTCAAGCTCAGTCGAAACGTGATGATTCATTAATGGTTTATTTGTTTATTTTATGTAGCTTATCAACTTACGCTGCGGTTACAAGGGAAATGAAAAATTAATATTTTCGTTAACTTTACCAATATTATTATACGTGGAAGCTTATGAGCATGAATGTTAAAGAATAACTTTAACAAAAAAAAAATACTTAACCGATCTAGATGAAACTTTACAGTAAAATAGCTTGCACATAAGAATAAATAGTCTAGAATTTATGAAAATCTTGTAAATTGGTCAATAATATTTAAATAAAGCTATATGTCTAGGTTGAAAGAAATTTCTTCTCGAAAAGACATACATCATTTACATGAGAACATGAATTCAAAAAGGAATATATAGGTAAAGGTGAATAATACAATTTTTTTTATAAGAATTTATTTCTTTTGTTTCTTTTTTTATTTTTATTTATTACTTACTTGTATCTTAAAACTATGGTGAGATCCTCACCGACTGACTGTATTTTTTTTTTTATATTGAATAATACATTCGTTGAAGTACTTATATTTTTGGATGTAAAAATAAATAAAAAACAAACCATTTGAATACTAACAAATAACTATTTAGGGTCAATTATAATAACAAATAATATAAGTAAATATAAGTAAATAAACAAAAAATATACGACTTCTAGAATGGTTCACAATTCACCATACTCAATTCGGCGGAAAGTGGGGAACGGAGTGTCTTAACACTAGGTTCCCTCTGCCTACCCTGCTATATGCGGGATACAGCGTGAAGCTATGTATGCATGTATGTAAAAGTACTGTTTTATATTTCTTACTAATTATATTACAAATAATTAACAATGGAGTATAGATATACTTATATAGATAATCAGGATCCACTCCTAACTCAATACAGACATTCATTCTCGGACGTCGAACATCTGAAGAGCTGTGAATATTCGGCGCGAATGAGATTACATTCCATTCGCTGTGTCGTATTCATCGGCCATATTTCCTCAATTCCGTACCAGCATTCACATGTAAATGTGCGCGCGTCTGTTTCTATTAGCGTCGCTATTCATTCCCCATTCAACGGTAAAACACGAAGGCAGCGTTCTTTAAACTTGTAGAATGGGGTACTTTATTTGAAAATTATTTGCTTTTGGTTGACTTTTTTTTCTTTTTCTTCACGCTGTATCCCGCACATAGCAGGGTAGGCAGAGGGAACCTGAGAACCTAGTGTTAAGATACTCCGTTCTATTTTAACATATCCGTTCCACACTTTAGTTTGGTTTGAAATTGAATAAATTATACCTTGAAATGTATGTATATACATATGCATGTACATTTGTATTTATGTAAATAGCAGCTTCACTCCTTATTCCTTATAGGAGGTGTTGAGTGACGAAGTTTAATACCGCGTTTTTCTTATCGGAGCAGAGAAATAAAATAGTTTGAGTATAACGACGTTGAAGTGCCAATACCTCCTAACTAACATTTTTAATATATACATTTTTTTATCTATTACTAGTGTTCCCGTAAATGCGTTAATAACGCATTGCGTAGTGACGTATGCGTCGCTTTGTATAATATAAAATCATGGCAGCGTGTGTAACATTTATTTTATTAATTTAATATACTTACTATAAGTGTGCCAAGTTTAATGCTCCTATGTCCGCGTAATTTTCGTAAAAGGGATCCAAAGTTTTTCCTTTACGTATTTATACATAGATGATCGTTTTTATCGTTTTAAATGCATTGTCTGTCAAAAAACTGAATTTATTAAAAATGTCAGTTAGGACGTACTGGCACTTCACCATAGATAAAAAGCCTCCAGAGGAGAAATCGAACCCATAAACAATCTCATTTAAAGTCAGACGCTGTTCCATTACCCCTAGTTCATCTCGATTTCATACACAATTGACTTATTTTCTAAAATAATATAAACAATTCGTTGACAATGGCTGAACGTAGACACCATCAATATAGATAGCGTGGGTAATTGATTTAAAATTGATGAATCGATGGATGCCGATCCAGGCGCTCGCGTGATATATTGCTTCCTAGCGCGTCAAACGTGACTTCTTACTTATCGCTCTGAATGTCTACTAAGCAGTAAATGAATAACGTTTCAATAAATATTTGTATTTTTAAGGTATCTATATATAACTACGTGAAGGAAAAACTTTGGATCCCTTTTTACGAAAATTACGCGGACAGAGGAGCATGAAACTTGGTGCACTTATAGTTTATATAGCGAAGGAGTGCAGAATGATTATATTTTTAAAAAATAATGCATAAAAATATATTAAATTAATAAAATAAATGTTACACACACTACCATGATTTGACATCCATGTTTATATAAAGTGACATATACGCATTTACGGGGACACTAGCTTGAAGTACAACGGTGTTTATGACGATGATTCCATCTGTATCTGTATCTGTCAAAAAAATGGTTATGTTTGAATTGTTTTCCTGCTACTTTTTTTATAGCGCTTTGTAAGGCAAAGTGCATCGTTGAGTTATGTCTTTCGATTTCGGGTGAAAAGTGGAGTACACTATTAAAAAGTGAGAAGAAAATTGAAAAAATTGCGGGAAAAAGCGTAGTTGCTTTATCTTATTGCTTATTATATGCAATTTTTGGTACGGTTTTGTACATGAAAATTAGTATGTGTATTTAAACTAGAAAATCTTCTAGCAAAGTTTTAACGTAGCTGAATGTAAATTAACGCATATACTAGAATACTAATTTTCCACCTTGTGCAGTATTATGCGAAATTAGTACATCGTTAATATATAAATAGAAATGCGGGGATTACCAGTTTGGCATTTTTAATGTGATTTTGTCGATTTTGTCGATTGTTATAATATAATTTGGCTTTTAAGAAACAAAAACATATTTAAAATGAGCTAAAAAATAAAATTATGATGAATAACCCAAGACTGCTCGTCGTGGACATCAGAAGCACTACCTATCATATAAAAAAGTCATCAAAATTGTTTCATCGTTTAAAAAGTTATGTGAAAACACACATAGAAGAAAAATATAGAATTGAGAAACTCCACCTTTTTTGAAGTCGGCTAAAAGCTGTTTTTTTTTCATTATAATTATATCTTTCATTTATTTACTATAATCTCTACAACTACCATTTTCTTCTAAAATATATTATTACTTAAAAACATATTGTATTAGAAATTCATCTCATCAAAATATAAGCTTAAACAAAACAAAACGGCTGAGAGAGCTTTGTTATTTTTTGCACCATTTACGTTTCTGTCATTTTAGAGACAATGCATTTTTAGAGTATCTTTTAGCGGTTTCTAGGTGAGATGTTATCTAGATACAAGGCCGGTTTCGATCTGACAGATGCTTGACCTTTAGACAATGTGGCAGTGAAAAGAGAAACTTAACAATATTTTTTAATTCTTATGTTGATATAAATATTTATATTATACTTATAAGAAGGGTATCGTGGTGACAGCATTTGGCTGTTAGTGCGATTGTGGTGTGATTTTTTCTTAAATTTTACGCTGTATCCCGCATATAGTAGGGTTAAGACACTCCGTTCCCGACTTTCCGGTGAATTGAGGCATCGCGTGCTGAGTGGCAGAACTTAACGCCGCGCTTTGCCTTGTTATCAAACCCAAGAAATGAAAATACTAAACTTTTTCATTTCCTGGAGAGGGAATCGAACCCACAACCTGCCGCGTTTACAGTTATATGCTTGTGCCTGTGCGCCACGACAGGTGTTTATGTTATTGTTCTGCTTAAGTTATTTTTATTTAACCGCTTTAGTAGGACAAAGTGCGGCGTTAAGTTCGCCAATCATCAAGCAATGTTTCAAATTTGGGCGGAAAGTGGATATCGATCTATTCTTGATACTAAGTTGCATTTGTTTACTCTCCTATACGAGAAAAAATACCGTTGTAAAATTAATTTCTATAAATAATTACGCTTCTTTTTAATATTTTTTGAATTTAAGTAAAGTTTATGGTTAAGGGAAGATTAATTTGTAAAATATCATTATGCATTATAAATATTAATAATAATGACAGTAAAGTAATAATATAAATATTTAATTCAAAAACAAATATGTTCATGAATGGAGAGGCATAAAATTATAAGCTCGCCAATTATTGCGCTATCCACATTACATTTTATTCTATCTCTCAATATTGAATTGGCTTTATTGCAAGAAGTGTGTACGACTATTTCATATAGATACAGAGTGTCTTGACACTAGGTAGTTATCTCTCCCTGCACTGCGATACGGGAAAAAGCTTGAATCACCTGTTTAATATATCGCTGCTCCCGAACAACAATGTTGTAACTAAATATTGCGAAGTGCATAGAGAAAATGAGTTAAAAAATTTTATACCCTCTAATTCCTTATAATAAATATACAAATGTATTACATGCCTGGCGTTCAATGCTAAAGTTATTCGCATTCAAGAATTATTGCACCACCTGAACAATTTAAAAAATGCAATTATATCATTGTTGTTCCGGAGCAGCGATATGGTGTTTCGTTAATAAAATACTCGTATTACGAGATTACCCTCTCTTTTGTCTCCAACACAAAACGCAAGGTGTAAATGATAAAATATCATAAAAATATATAAAGCAGAAAATGATCTACACAAGTGAAATCCAATTTGAACCAGACGGTTCCTTTTCCACGCGTATAAAGCAAATACTGTCGCTGTGATCTTTTATAATAAAAATGACAATTCAATTCTATACATACTGTTTTTACAAATAAAATGTTATTTTATCCTTCAGTGCGAGAATGTGCCGTAACATATATTATTATGAGGATATATTTTTATATTACATTCAAATTTCTCAAGGGGTTTTGTAAAAGTATTAATGTTTTTTGTATTAATATTAAAAAGTTAGAGACAATAAATATGTCAATAAACAATTCTTCGTTTTCCACTCACTGTTCTCACGATTTTCACTTTATAACTGCTTGTTTAAATGCACTTTCATGCATTTTCATTGCTTACATGGGCGCGCATCACTGTATGATCATATGTGGATTCTCATGAAGTTTGTTGAGGCATGCACAGCTACGATGTCATATGTGACACATGAATCATATATGCAACATACGATGTCATATGTGGACACATGAAACGGATATATGCAATATGTGATGTCATATGTAACACATGAAATCGTATATGCACATATGATGTCATATGTGGATACATGAAATCATAGAGGCGCATGGCGGATGTCATATGTGGACACATGAAATCGTATATGCACATATATGATGTCATATGTGGACGCTGAATCACAGGCGCTTATTACGATGTCATATGTGTGGACACATGAAATCATATATGCACATGCCGATCATATGTGTGATTAGAGATGCAAAACTATATGCACATACGATGTCATATGTGGACACATGAAATCATATATGCAATATTACGATGTCATATGTGGGCTCATTAGCTTTAAATCATATATGCACATTACGATGCTCATATGTGGACACATGAAAACTGCTTATATGCACATTACGATGTCATATGGACATGAAATCTCATATATGCACATATGATGTCATAAGTGTGGGACATGAAATCATATATGCACATATGATGTCATATGTGGACACATGAAATCATATATGCACATATGATGTCATATGTGGACACATGAAATCATATATGCACATATGATGTCATATGTGGACACGTGAAATCATACATGCATGTATTTGTTTGACATACACTTTGGAAAAAGTTACATGTTAACACGCTGCTAAGGCTTGCTTGTTAAGAAATCTTGTATTTTATACGTCTATGAGGATACTAGTAACTATAAATATTACATAGGGTTAAATTCGATCCATTTTTAACGGCTTTCAGTGAAATACCTGCCTTTGGCATAGAAATTTTAACGAAGGAGATAAAAAGCTCCATCGGAATGAAGGTAGCTCTCATAAGTTAAGAATTGTGAAATTAATTCGGAATTCACTTTAGAGCTATTCGATGCTCGTCGAGGAATTTTATCCCGAGTCGATGTACTACTTGCTTGATTGAATTTTCTGTGAATGTAATGTAAGGTACCTACTTAGCGGTTCAAGGAAAAGGATGCTATTATGTACATACTGAGCGTGAATATGTTGATATATTATTTTAAAGTTTAAGTTTTATTTGTAAATTCTGTTTTTATGTTTTTATCTGAAAGTGTTTGATTTGCATAAAACAATAAGTACAATACACGAGAACAATAATTGCGACACGATTTAAAAACGATTAAATATAAAAAAATCCACGAGTAGAGTGCCAAAGACTAGTCCCAATACCGATGAGTGTACCTATAGTAGGATGTTGCTCACAAAAGGAATGGTTTCCTTGGTCCTACTTGCATTGGTAGATACCTCGCTCATGTATGAGCATGAAAATTTGGTAATGTGTAGGTTATTGAAACCTACATACAACTCCTTTTGACCTGGACTCCTGAAGATATCAGCATTTTATATGTTTTAAAGCTTTAATGTTTTTTTACTTTTTTAACTTCACGCTGTATCCCGCTTATAGCAGGTTAGGCAGAGGGAACCTGAGAACCTAGTGTTTAGACACTCCGTTCTTTTTCAACAATTCCGTTCCCCACTTTCCGC
>JAKGSA010002750.1:0-13739 GCA_033558755.1 Philaethria dido
TTTTTTTTCAAATATATATTAATCTAGATACTTATTTTTATAAATTTCGGCTGTTACTATAAGGTTTTTCTTTTTTTTTTTTAACTTCACGCTGTATCCCGCATATAGTACGGTAGACAGAGGGAACCAGAGAACCTAGTGTTAAGACACTCCATTCTCTTTCAACAATTCCGTTCCCCACTTTCCGTCGAATTGAGGCACTGCGTGTTGGATGTGAGTGGCGGAACTCAACGCCGCGCTTTGCCTTGTTACCAAACCCAGAAAATGAAAATACTTCATTTCCTGGCGTGGGAATCGAACCCACAACCTGTCGCTTTACAGTCGCACGTTGTGCTTCTGCGCCACGACAGGTGTAGGCGACTGTAAAGTGAGGTGTGAATTTTGGAGGTTTCATCTACATCTGTTTAGTAGTTTTCGAGTGAAAGAGTAACACATATCCTTCCATCTATCCTTATAAACTTTCACATTAATGATAATTATTAATGAGACTTGCGTAATAATTAGAGTTTTATAAAGTTGAATGAAATAGCAATATTTAGTATTAATGTACTACATATTTAGAATTCATTTTTAAGTCAAAATAGTATTTTATTAATACTCTAAATAAAAAAGTAAATAAAATTTATAACTACGATAATATGGTGATAATACTTCGGCGCAATGGGACAATATCGGTTTCTAAACGCGATGTTTATGGATCCGATACCTGTATTGGGGAATCATTACATATAAATTATTTTAATTTCCCCACTCTGGTAAAACCAATCGCGGCGTTGAGTTTCGCCACTCAACACGAAATGTCTTTAAATTTGATAGTGGAAAACGGAGTGACTTATTCTCTTTAACTACCCAGCAGTAGAATCAAAGCGTCCATATAGCTCGATTCCCACCGGCTTGCCTTATTTTTCAAAGTACAAATATGAGACCTAAAAAAAAAAAGCTCGCCAGTAAAATGTGGAGCTCCAAAAAACAAAGTCAAACAAGGTGTGAGCTAAAAAAAAGGTCGCCAGGAAAAAATTGGGCATAAAATTGCAAAAAAATGAGCTCTGACATCTTACAGACCTAAAAAAAAGGTCTAAATACCTTGACCATTCTATACCAGTAGTAGTTGATCCTATATATCAGTTTCCCTAAATATATCGGCTTCCCTAAAAATTATTGGCTTCCCTAAATATATATACCGGCTTCTCTAAATATACATCGGCTTCCCTTAATTTACCGGCTTGCCTAAGTAAAATTTTCACCCCTCGCCACTGCTACCCAGTTATATGCAGGAAATGTGATTAAAAAGAAAAAATAATTCCATTGTTAGGAAGTGTACGGTATTGTTACTATCGTGAAGTATATCGATTATACTGATAAGGCACTTCACCTGACACATACATAGATACTTGTTGCAAGTTTAATATTCTTATTATTGATCGATTCACAAGCGAGACGCCTTTGTTAGTCATTATTTTTATCGATTCTTTCATCTTTATTCAGTTATCGATTTTGTTATGTACTTAAAGTAAACAAAACAAGACATCATTTGGAAAAGTCATTCATTTTAGAGACATTGTAAATTGTATTGCGGAACTCAACGCTGCGTTTTGTCTAACCAAAGTGATGGAACGAATATATTTTTTATATTTATTTGTTTATTTTTTAAATAGCGTGAGTACAGCAGAAGACCATCCAGTATGGAGATGGCAGTGCGAAGATAGCAAATGTGTGAAATTAAAACATAACCCTGAGGACTCAGAACCGGCTCTGTCACTCGAAGCATGCAAGATGTTCTGTAATCAATACGGTAAGTAAACTTGAAGGAAAATAATATTAAAACTACAAAAGCG
Organism: Philaethria dido; assembly: GCA_033558755.1. Taxonomy (NCBI): domain Eukaryota; kingdom Metazoa; phylum Arthropoda; class Insecta; order Lepidoptera; family Nymphalidae; genus Philaethria; species Philaethria dido. Next base: position 1,836 of record JAKGSA010002750.1, read on the forward strand.
ATACATATTGCTTATTTTGACTCTTTCACATATAGACATGGTGCGACTGCAAACGCGACAGGTTGTGGGTTCGATTCACACTCCAGTAAATGTAAAATTTAGTATTTTCCTTTCTTGGGTTTGGTAACAAGGCAAAGCGCGGCGTTGAGTACCGCCACTCAACACGCAATGCCTCAATTGGCGGAAAGTGGGGAACGGAAATGTTGAAAGAGAATGGAGTGTCTTTACACTAGGTTCTCTGAACCCACAACCTGTCGCGTTTACAGTCGCACGCTTGTGCCTCTGCGCCACGACAGGCGTTATCTATTAAATATTGATATATCTATTGAAGTTTTTATTAGGTATTTCTGTATTATAAGTAACTGTATTGGGTATTTCAGGGTCAAATATTTATATTCTAAGAAGTATGTATAAGAAATAGCATAACTAAATTTAACAATTGTTTACGAATTGAGATATATCCAAATAAAATCGGCGCGGCGTTGAGTTCGCTATTAAATATTCAATGGCTATTAGGATGTAAAGCTGAGAACGGAGTGTCTAAGCACTAGGCTCTCTATTACTACTTTACTATATATCATTCTTAGCTGCAGTACAAACTATATTTTTATATCGTATGAGTATATGATATTTTTAAAGAGAAATAATTTATACACTGTCGTGGCGCAGAGGCACGAGCGTGCGACTGTAAGTGCGACAGGTTGTGGGTTCGATTCCCACTCCAGGAAATGTAAAATTTAGTATTTTCATTTCTTGGGTTTGGTAACAACACAAAGCGCGGCGTTGAGTTCCGCCATTCAACACGCAATGCCTCAATTCGGCGGAAAGTGGGGAACGGAAATGTTGAAAGAAATTGGAATGTCTTAACACTAGGTTCTCTGGTTCCCTCTGCCTACCCTGCTATATGCGGGTTACAGCGTGAAGTTAAAAAAAAATGAATAAAAATAATAATTTACTTAACACTAAATAAACATTGAAAATGAAACAATATGAACTATTTTCTATACATACAAAGTTGCCGCTTACCTTAACCTTGTTATATACCAGTGTATGTCATTGGCGTCTTTATCCTGCTATAACTTATTCATGAGATGATTGTTTAAATAATTTGAATCACAAGACCATCTCTTGTGTACTTTATATATAAATTCTAATAAGTGTATGAATTTATGTGGTAGTAGGGAATGGTAATGTTAAAAGAGAACGGAGTGTCTTAACACTAGGAAGAGAGACAGTGGTAAAATATTCTATTCTCCACGTTCCGTTCAATTTTGACATAGCATGATTAGTGGCGAAACCTAACGCCGCGTTGTTTTAACAAAATCGAGGAAAATGAAAATGATAAATCAATTCCCAGAGTGTGATGAAACGTGCGATTATAGCGTCATATTATGGTCAGACAGCGTCTGATAGTAATAGCGACTGGTTAAGGATTCAGTTCCCACTGGAGGGAATGATTGTAATTTGATTATCATCATTTCTCCCCTCTGGTAAATCTAACTGGCGGAAAGTGGAGGCCGGAGTGTCTTGACACTAAAACCTAGTGTATCCTGTTTTATGGAAAAAAGGTTGAAAATAAAAGACTTTACGCTTTATCCTGTCCGAATTCGAGACATTGCGGGTAAAGTGACGGAACTCAACGCCGCGCTTTATTTTACCTAAGAAAAAAGAATGAAAATATAATATTATTACATACATACATACATAGCTTCACGCTGTATCTCACATATAGCAGGGTAGACAGAGGGAACCTAGTGTTAAGACACTCTGTTCCCCACTTTCCGCCAAATTGAGGCATTGCGTGCTGAGTGGCGGAACTCAACGCCGCGCTTTGCCTTGTTTCCAAACCCAGGAAATGAAAATACTAAACTTTTACATTTCCTGGAGTGGGAATCGAACCTACAACCTGTCGCGTTTACAGTCGCACGCTTGTGCCTCTGTGCCACGTATTATTAATCGTTTATTACTATCCTTTAGGTCTTCTATGGCCGAGACCAACAGGGGCGACGGATTTGGGCCGGTTCTTGTCCAAAATAAACATAAACAATATTGAAATACAGATTGAGAAGCGAGGACGGTCAGATGACTTAATGATTGCAGCTGGTCGGGTAAGTTGGTATCTATATATTAATACGTGAAGCAAAAACTTTGCACCCCTTTTTACGAAAATTACGCGGATGGTGCATAAAACTTGGCACACTTATAGTTTAAAAAATGTTACACATGTTTATTATTATGAAATTTCGTACACATATTTCCTTTTTTTTTTTAACTTCACGCTGCTGTATCCCGCACTTAGCAGGGTAGGCAGAGAGAACCTAGTGTTAAGACACTCCATTCTTTTTCAACAATCCCGTTCCCCACTTTCAGCCGAAATGAGGCATTGTGTACTGAGTGGCGGAACTCAACCACTTGTTACCAAACCCAGGAAATGAAAATACTAGCATTTCCTGGAGTGGGAATCGAACCCACAACCTGTCGCGTTTGCAGTCGCACTCTTGTGCCTCTGCGCCACGACAGGCGTTACACATATTGCTATAGGTAAAAGTATGAAAAAAGAACATAGAATTGTTTTTATTAAAAAAATATTTTACTAACATGTTTGTTTGTTAAAAAAAACCCCAAATTAATGCACATATGCATTATATACTATAGCATGTAGTATGGACTGCCGAGTGAAGCCGCGGTTATCAACTAGTACTCTGTAATTTTCTATCAAATAAGAACTTTGTTTAATATATATATTCAATATATGCCGAAAATATTTTAAATATAATCATTGCCTCAGTGGGAATCGAACTGAAAACCAATCGGACGTTGTCTCACTGCGCCACGATGGCCTCAAAAATATAGAGTAATCTAATATATATATATTAAGAAATTTAATATAAAATTTATTTTCAGAGATTCAAAAACTTAATATCTAAAGCAGTTCCGAAAGGATTATCGCCTAAGTTCACGGGAAAAGCCGTATACGTGTACCTTGTTAACGAAAACCCAGACTTAAGAGGTAAGGAAAAATATCATAGTTATAAAAAATATTAGTAATATTTTAGTTAAATATGTATGTATAATTCTAATAGTTTCTAAGAATAGGTCGATGTTACTCTTCCACGCAATAACTACTAAACGGATAATGAAATTTTAGTCACATAGCTTATATCAAAATTACATTTCCCCTGTGAGGGGACGAGGTTAGAATACAATTCCCCTCCACAGCTGGGTAGCGTCCCGTAAGAGGCGGGTAACCCGGTAACCTAATCTGGTGGTAGGAGGTTCGTTCTCCGAACGAATTCTCCTAATATTCTTGTTATATATATTTTTTTTTATTTTTATTTTTAACTTCACGCTGTATCCCGCATATAGCAGGGTAGGCAGACAGGAACCTGAGAAACTAGTGTTAAGACACTCTGTCCTCTTACAACAATTCCGTTCCCCACTTTCCGCCAAATTAAGGCATTGCGTATTGAGTGGCGAAACTTAATGCAGCGCTTTGCCTTGTTACCAAAGCCAGGAAATGAAAAGACTAACATTTCCTGGAGTGGGAATCGAACCCATAACCTGTCGTGTTAACAGTCGCACGCTTGTGTCTCTGCGCCACGACAGGTGTTTCTCGTTTCTCTGTCCATTTAATATAAAATAATGCTTGTAGGAATTTCTGCGTACCGCCATTAAATAGTGCCAAACAAACAAACATAACCAATAGGTACTATATATTTATTTTACTCATATATAAATATTGTTCTCTATCGCGTGACTTGTTAGTTGTTACATATAAACCATTGTATTAAGCTGACCGACTGTAAATCGTGACCAATATTATATGTCTTTTTTACTATGTAATTCAAATGAAATTGAAATTATTGTTATAGATATCATGATTGCGAAAATCGGAGAGAAATTAAACAATAAGGCCTTTTTTAGAAAACGTATAAAAAATTGAACGCAAAAGGACCCGAACCCGCGCCTCTTGGACACCGTCCAAGCGCTCTGACCGTTAAGCCATGCGTTCTATATCTGTCTGCTGAAATTCTTATACGATTGTTACAACTTATTTATGTTGTTAACTGTGTGATTAATAATTTTAATTCAAAAATAATAAGGTCGTGGCGCACAGGTACAAGCGTGCGGAAATGTTAAAAGAGAATGGAGTGTCTTAACACTAGGTTCTCTGGTTCCTTCTGCTTAACCTGCTATGTGCGGGATACAGCGTGAAGCTAAAAAAAACTTACATTTTTACGTAAAGTGAATAGACGAATGTTGAAACTATACGAGTATTAGTATTGTTTCATTTACTTTGAAAAGATGAAACGCGGCGTTGATTTCCACCACTTACCATGCAATGTCTCGGGCGGAAAGTGGAGAACGTATATTGTTGATATTAGGTTCTTTCTGTTCTATGCGGGATGAAGTTAAGCTGAAAAAAAAATCTTATCCCAATTCTTCCTGTATAGCAGGATAGTCAAAGAGAACGTAATGTTAAGACACTACGTTCTTCAGCTTCCACCTGAAATCGAGTCTGTATGTTCAGTGGCGGAACTCAACGCCGCGCTTTGTCTTCCAGAGTGGGGAAATGAAAATAATTAAAATTAAATTCTCCCGAGTGGGAATCAAACTCATAAACAATGTGCTTACAGTCAGACGCCTCCCCAATACGCTATGACCTTTTTGTTGTCCTTTATGATTCATGCCAAGTATATTTTAAATAACTTAGCGCCGTCAGTGTGACGTAATTATTTTATTCTCCCACGCGCAGTGGTTGTGGGTTCGACACCCGCTTGGGAGAATAAATGATTTAAATTATTTATATTTTTATATGACTATTACAAAGCGGTTGTTGGGTTCAACCACCTAATACCTACATGAAAATTGAATAGGCTTTCTCAGCGTATGTTGTTAAAATTAGAATAAACGTGAAGAGAACAAAAAACTTATCTATGTTTTTAACTGACTTCAAAAAAAGAAAGTTCTCAATTCGACATTATTTTTTATGATACCGCATAATATTGGACGAGCGAATTTTGATGATGCTTTTTTTATATTATAGCTAGTGTTTCTGGTGTGATCCCATTTAAATTTAGCAAAATTCTGACGAATAGTTTTGTGAGTTAGTCGTAATTATTTTACTTTATAATTAATTTTTTTTCAAATGGGTTTTCTTTTTTTTTTAAATTATATATTTATGACAATAACCAATGACTTTAAAGAAATATTTTTTTCTTTTTTTAACTTCACGCTGTATCCCGCATATAACAGGGTAGGCAGAGGGAACCAGAGAACCTAGTGTTAAGACACTCCGTTCTCATACAACAATTCTGTTCCCCACTTTCCGCCTAATTGAGGCATTGCGTGAGTGGCGGAACTCAACGCCGCGTTTTGCTTTGTTACCAAACCCAGGAAATGAAAAGACTAACATTTCCTGGAGTGGGAATCGAACCCACAACCTGTCGCGTTTACAGTCGCATGCTTGTGCCTCTGCGCCACGACAGGCGTAATATATTTTACTTTTTAATTAATTTTATTTTAAATGAGTTTTGTTTTTTTTTTTAATTTTAATTATATATCTATGACAATAACCAGTGACTTTCAATACATATTATTGTAGAAACAAATATTACAATTCTAGTGAAGTAGGATATGCTTTGTACCGGTGACCTTTATTTTGCCAACTTATTGACTTTCTCTGACAGAACTCGTTTTTGAATACCGCATTAAAATCACTTTTAATATTCTTTGTGTGAAACATATTAGTCAATGTTCTGAATTGGAATATAAAATTATATTAACTAGTGTCCCCGTTTTCGCGTTAATAACACATTATAAACTATAGGTGTGCCAAGTTACATGCTCCTCCGTCCGCGTAATTTTCGTAAAAAGGGGTCCAAAATTTTTGCTTCACGTAATTATATATAGATGACTAGAGATAATTGAATAAATAAAATAATTTCATTCTTATGGATCGTATCGTATCGACTGTAAAAAGAGAATTAACCGATTTTAAAAAAGGAAGAGGGAGGTTTCAATTATTATTTATGTATAATACCATAACATAACTTTTTATTGGGTGAACCAGTTTTAATCACTCGTATGGTCAAAATCCCGATCAGTTCAGTAGTTTCGATGCGATGAGCGAAGAAAGATGTCTATATATGTATATATAAAAATGACTATATATTAACGCCTGTCGTGGCGCAGAGGCACAAGCGTTCGTCTAAAAACACGACAGGTTGTGGGTTCGATTCCCACTCCAGGAAATGTTAGTATTTTCATTTCCTGGTAACAAGGCAAAGCGCGGCGTTGAGTTCCGCCACTCAACACGCAATGCCTCAATTTGGCGGAAAGTGGGAAATGGAATTGTTGTAAAAGAACAGAGTGTCTTAACACTAGATTCAGGTTCCCTTTGCCTACCCTGCTATATGCGTGAAGTTAAAAAAAAATCTATATATATATATATCTATGTATAGGTACATCATTTAAATCGTATACCAACTATCTTCACTTTTCGTAAAAGCAATGATTCTCATACAATTTATTTACAACGGTATGTGTGTGGTTTGCAAAACAATGACTGCAGTATCAACTATATTATCTGCGTTGATCGCAATTCAATACCCAGACTTGTCTCTATATAGCATGTACTGTGTCATATTCTCAGTATACGTTTTGTAATAACAACTAAAAAGTAACCAGCTTCACGCTTTATTCCGCCTGAATAATATATTTTTTTACACTTCACGCTGTATCCCGCTTATAACAGGATAGGCAGAAGGAATCAGAGAACCTAGTGTTAAGACACTCCGTTCTTTTTTAACATTTCCATTCCCCATTTATATATTTTTTGTTAATAGATTTATGAATTTATTTATTATTAATATTATAATATTATTAAAATTATTGTTATTCCGCCACGTAACACGCAATGTCTCAAATTCGAGCGGAAAGCGGCGAACGGAGTGTCTTAACACTAGATTCTCAGGTTCCCTCTGCCTACCCTGCTATATGCGCGATACAGCTTGAAGCTTAAAAAATTCAATTCAATCAATTAAAAACTTAGTTTCGATTCTTGACGTCAGTTCGCAGTAAACGAAATATTGATTTAAAATCGGAAGTGGCGAAATTGGAAGTGGCAAGGCTAATAGCATTTTCACAAGAATAATATTTACCAATTAAATAGTTAAAAGAAAAGCAAAATACGTTTTTTTACATAGTATGATCGGAGAGAACTTAGTGTCAAGTCACTCCACATTCCGTCCGAAATCGAGACATTGCGTGTTAAGTGGGGAAACCCAACGCCGCGCTTACCATCCTTTCCCCAAAATGTGGTGTTTCCGATAGCGGACTATTACAATGTCCTCCCTTTCCATCTATCCCCAACCTCTAGGTTGGCAACGCATCTACAACATCTCTGGTGTTGTAGATGTCCATTGGTGAAGGTAACCACTTACCATCAGGTGGTCCTTCTGCTCGTTTGCCATCCATAAAAAAAAGGAGCTGAGAAATTAAAGGTGGAACAGCATCTGACAGTAAGCGCCATTGGGTGACGGTTCGATACCCACTCGGGGTAATGATTACATTTTAATTATTTGCAATTAAAAAAATATGGAACCAAAACTTCTACATTTACAAACAAAATAGTTTTAAGGAAGAAATATTATCTAAGTAATATAAATAAGTTTTTTTTATCTTCATGGGGGTTTTCCGCATTAGGCGCTTACTCTACCATTGCATTGACAAAAATCCCCCGTTAATAAAGCAAGGCTACGATGGATATATGATATGGATGGATGGATGGATAGGAAACGATGCAGTGCTTAGAGTCATTCTCCGCCTATTTTAATAAAATTCCATTTAAATTATTTAACGCCTGTCGTGGCGCAGAGGCACAAGCGTGCGACTGTAAACGTGACTGGTTGTGGATTCGATTCCCACTCCAGGAAATGTAAAATTTAATATTTTCATTTCTTGGGTTTGGTAACAAGGTAAAGCGCGTCGTTGAGTTCCGCCACTCAACACGCAATGCCTCAATTCAGCGGAAAGTGGGGAACGGAAATGTTGAAAGAGAATGGAGTGTCTTAATACTAGGTTCTCTGGTTCCCTCTGCCTACCCTGTTATATGCGAGTTACAGCGTGAAGTTAAAAAAAAAAAGAAAAAAGTTATTTTAAAAGATAACAAACAATTATTCCGTTTCTAGAATTTTCTCTGGACTTGGACGAGAGCTATGGAGTGCGTGTATCACCTGAATCCAATGAGCGTATCAACGCTACTATATTCGCTAACAACTTCTTTGGAGTACGAAATGGACTGGAAACCTTATCTCAGTTGATAGTTTTCGATGATATTAGACAACATTTATTGGTGAGTTATATATTTTTAATATATTTTTTTATTTTACAGGATACTTTTTAATAGTTTTAAAGTGTTAATCATACACTTAGGAAACGAAAAACATTTTTAGAAACAATATTTAGAATCATTAGGACGAATAACTTGGACGGTTTCCAAGAGGCGCGGGTTCGAGTCCTGCTGCGTTCAATTTTATATACTTTTTTAAAAAAAAGGTTCACTCTTTTTCATGTGCAATAGGATGGACATAGAGAATGTAGTGTCAAGACTCTTGTTGTCGCGTTGTCATATACGCTTGAATTAGAGACATTGTGTGTTGCGTGGCGGAACTCAACGCCGCTATTTGTTTATTTTTAGAGTGATATAATGAAAAAATATTTAAATAAGTATAACCCGTTGCTGTTCAAAGTATTGCAAAAAAAGTTTATTGGGGAGCGTAGGGAGTCAATAAAAGGGGATTTGTTGAAATTCTTATCAAATCGGAAAGTTTTAAATTGGGGTTTTTACATTTCACAGAAGAATTATGGAAGGTAAAATTTTTAAATATTTTACCTAATGATTCTTATCAGGCAGGCGACAACTTATTGCTTATAATTTTATTATTGTTCGACCTCTAACCGTAATGAAATGTCAAAATTAAAACGAGATCTCGTCTGTATGATAATAAAAAGAAAATCAATGCATAAATTTAATAAATATATTCAATTTTTATATAATATAATTCGGATAATATTTTGTGCCTTTATTTTGTTTTAATTTGTTTCTTAATGAAAGTGACCTAAATGTTTTTACCCGACTATCAGATGAGGAATTATGTTTTTCGCGCGTATCATGTATGCTTGTAACATTCTTCATTACCTCATATCTTACAAACCCCTGAACCGAATTTTATAATTAAGGTAACGTTAGATAGGTATTGATACTCCAAGTTTTAGATATGTGACGTCATTATTAATTCAATATGGCGCCTTCTAGAGACAATTACGTCATAAATATAATAATAAAAACAAAAAAATCGTTGGTACCGTGTGGGGTACCAAATGAAAGGGCTTAATTAGCACATTTCAAATATATAACACATAATTAACTTTTATAGCTTACTTTATTTGTATTTGCTTCCTAAATTGGAAGAATTGGCTTTTTGTTCTTTATAATTATGTGTTTTTATTTTTATGGATTGATCATAAAATCTTAAAACATGTCTCTCAACACACTCTATACTGATGTTTCTCAAAATTTGATATTTTTTAAATAGGTTACTATAATATGGTGCGATATGCTCTGGCCTTAGTGTTAGTGGTTTTTTTTTTTTGGATTAGGTATATTTCACATTTTACCAAAAGATGGATACTATTGAAAAAGCTCCTTTCCAACCTTTAAGCATATAGAACATATATTATATAAAACATTTATAATAAACAAATAACAAACGTAGAAATATTTTTAATAATATATCCATACCGGGCGTGAATAGGCTGATAAGTCGACTTGCATATATATTTTTTTCAAATTTTAATAACTAAATACAAAAAAATCCATAAACACATTCAGTTAAAAAAAATATTTAAAAAACAGAACTAACAGAAAAAACTTATACTTAAAAATGTTTGCCCTGAAACATATGCATTCGATTCGATTCGAGATAACTTACTCACGTCTAATAATTGAACAATTTCTTGATTTTCCTTCGCATCTTCCTCATCATTCAAATCAAAGGCCATATTATATATTAGTAGCCCCATTGAAGTGAAAAATACATTTCATGAGCAATATGACAGTGAAAGAAAAAAATAATTTATTAACTTAATATATTTCTTATACGTACATTAATATTAAAAAAAAATTGTTTTCTGCACTTCTACTCTATGTACGATATAACTATGCCAAATTTCATACTCCTCCATCTGTATAGTTTTCATAAATAGGTATCCAAAGTTTCTCCTTCACTTTAATATAATGATTATAAAGTCGTTTTTCTTCGAGCTCACGCATATATATCTAGTGTTAACACACTCCGTTCTCCACTTTCCGCCGAATTGAGCCACCGCGTGCTGAGTGGCGAAACTCAACGCCGCGCGTTGCCTTTACAAAAATATATTCTAAATATTTTATCACCTTAACTTTGTATAGACTATGTTATAATTATACTAATATACATACATATGTACATCGAAGAGAACAAATAAGCGTCCTTTTAGCATCATAAAAAACCGGTTCGCGATCATTGACATGGAATATTTGCATAACAACGTTTAATATGGATACGTCTCCTTATTTCGAGCATGATGATAAATAAATTAATCGTTCAGTTACTCTTAAATACATATATACATACATAGCTTCACGCTGTACCCCGCATATAGCAGGGTAGGCAGAGGGACCTAGAGACCTAGTATTAAGACACTCCGTTCCTAACTTTCCGCCGGATTGAGGCATTGCGTGCTGAGTGGCGGAACTCAACGCCGCGCTTTGCCTTGTTACCAAACCCAGGAAATGAAAATTTCCATTTCCTGGAGTGGGAATCGAACCCACAACCTGTCGCGTTTACAGTCGCACGCTTGTGCCTCTGCGCCACGACAGGCGTTACCCTTAAATGCTTTTCTATATTATTAATCGAATAAAAAAAATAATCGAATAATAAAGGCTATTGTGACAAAGTTGATTAAAATTGGGATCCCATCCCATTGGGGTATTATTATTAAATGGACCATTTAGTGCATATGTCGTTTGACTTTAAAAAATATAAAAGTGTTAAGGTTTTAACAATAAAGAAAATTGACTTCAGAAAAATGCACTAAACAGTAAAATTATTACGAATAGCTCCAAAACTATTCGTTAATTCGTAACTAAATTAAATTGGGACCACATGAAAGGCACATGCTATCATATAAAAATAGAATAATCAAAATTGGCTCATCCAGTAAAAAATATATATTAGTCAAATTGAGATGTAGACTGTTTTAATAGTTTAGTTGGTTAATAACAAATAGTTATTATGTGCGCGCGGCGTTGAGTTCCTCAATTCGGCGGAAAGTGGGGAACGGAGTGTCTTTACACTAGGTTCCCTCTGCCTACCCTGCTATATGCGGGATACAGCGTGAAGCTATGTATTGTCAACCAGATGTCAGGAGTAAAGTAAAAGCTGTTTACAAAAGAACACAATTTAATAATTCACTTCCATACAACACTATAAGCTTTACACACTTAACACTGCACACTTATACACTCAAGACGGTTTTACGTTTGAAACACATTAAAACTTTTGCACTTATACACAATCGCGTATAGTAACACTACTATCGCTGATTCACTCTTGCGCTACTATTTTCACAATGACAACCGTGCCTACGTGAGGCAGAATGTCGACGTACTGAGCTGATAACACTCTTAGTCTTCTCTCTCCCCGTGCAGGGGGGAGGGGAGTCGGTACCGGGGCGTGTTGCCTCTTCGCCGAGGTTTTCCGTCTCAACCCATCAATATGGGTCGGTCCTTTGGGGAGCCCTATGAGGACTCATTTCTAGGGGATCCTTTCCCGGGTTGGGGGAGTGGGGAGAAGTGAG
>JAKGSA010002751.1:0-13734 GCA_033558755.1 Philaethria dido
ATTGCAAAATTAATTATGATAATTAAACAAAGAAAACAATGCTAATCTAGGCAGATAATTTGCAAACATTTACGATTTTAACAATAAAATTCTATATATTAAGGAAATGCTTCCACAACCTCTCAAGATTGATCTCGGGCAAAGGATTTAAGGCACGCGAATCGTGCTCCTTTCTCAAAAGTACTCCAAAAGCTCTACGAAAATAATCTAAACTTGTACGTGAACTTCGAAACCGTAAGTGAAAAGTTGAAAAGGAAATTACATAAAAAATTGCTTTCGTGGCGTTTAAAGAAGTTCAGAAATACAAAAGTTATGTAATGATGGAAAATAAGTGATGAAATCTATTTAGCGAAACATTTCATTGTTATTATGAGTTACAGATAAGTTTTTTTTTGCCATATTTTTGGCTATAGAAGTTATATTACTTGATTGTAAACGCGAGTATATAAATTTAAAATCATTAAACGCATGAAAAGATATAAATTTTCAAAGAATATAATTAACAACTGGCAACGCCTGTCGTGACGCAGAGGCACAAGCGTGCGACTGCAAACGCGACAGGTTGTGGGTTCTATTCCCACTCCAAGAAATGTAAAACTTAGTATTTTCATTTCTTGGGTTTGGTAACAAGGTAAAGCTCGGCGTTGAGTTCCGCCACTCAACACGCAATGCCTCAATTCGGCGGAAAGTGGGGAACGGAATTGTTGACAGAGAATGGAGTGTCTTAACACTAGGTTCTCTGGTTCCCTCTGCCTTATCCTGCTACATGCGGGATACAGCGTGAAGTTAAAAAAAAATTAACAACTGCAGAAATATTAAATTTACATAGCAAATTAAAAATTAAAAAAAAAGCATCTATTTTCACAAATCGACTAGAAATGATCTCTTCTACTATTTAGATGAAAAGAACCAAACCATATAAAGAATATTATTAAATGAATTAATTAATATGCGTCCATGTAAAGTGTTATAATATATTTATAAATTATCACTGATATTCATTATTATAATTTTTTAAATTATAAATTATTATTACTTCTATTCGGTTAATAAAGCTGTAGAGATATAAGACTCATAGTGTTTAGAGTATCTATGTGTCCCCTAATTCTAGTCTAGTAGTAGTAGTAGTAGTAGTTTGGTGGTAGGAGGTTCGTCCTCCGTCTGGCTCGCGACCACTATCATGTCAAAGACGAACCGCCAAATATCTTATGATGTGTTCCGGTTCGATGGCATGTAAGCCAGGTTTTTTCCCTTTTCCTACCCATCCTTTCCCAAAAATGTGGTGGTTCCGATAGCAGACTACTACATTATCCTCCCCTTCCAACTCTATCCTCTAGGTTGGCAACGCATCTACAACAAATCTGGTGGTGTAGATGTTCGTGGGCGAAGGTAACCACTTACCGTCAGGTAAGTGTAAAAAAGTCTAATTTTTTTAATAATATTAACTATTTTAATTTAATATAGTGTAGGTCATAATAATAATCTATCTACTTCCATAATATCATATGTATAAATATATTACGTATAAGAAGCGAGCACATCTGGTATAATATAGCTTAAAAACCAAATCCTCTTATACGTTCAAACATCGTCGTAATTTTTTACATTGAAAAAACAAAGGGTTTCGACAGATTCACATATATTTCATCTTAATCTCTGAAGGAATGAGTGAGGAAATTTTTCTTTTAACCTTCTGCAACTGAGGTGAAGTTTTTGTTAATATTTTACTAAGGTGTAGTCTGTCAGACGTCGAATTAAACTAAACATTTATATCAATGAAGAACAGATTTTGCTCAAGACGCACTACAGACGCAAGGGAACTAACACGGTCTGGTTGAGGTGACACATATTACAGTCTAGTATTTATTACTGTGCTTACGTCTGTGAGACATCAGTACCTCCTAGTGTGGTCGTCCTTACCGTACCTTACATACCGATAGGATTAGGAATATACTATGCAAGACAGTACTATATCACATTATATTTCAAAATTTCGATGGTTTATTTGGTTAGCGTTGTTTGACAGACTACCAACCTCAGTTGCTAAAGGTTAAATATGTTTGCATACTTGGAAAATTATGAGAGATGGTCTCTTGCTTTAATATACACTAATTAATTTTAGAAAATTCTAACGAAAAAATATTTATGAATGTTTCTTTATATTTATTCCATTAACTGTAAAGTGTTACTGTATACTATGTCAACTTCAAAATGATTTTTTTTTTAAGTTATTATTTAGTTTTTCTTTCTTCTTTTGATATGTTATGAATTAATCATATTAAATTATAACGCCTGTCGTGGCGCAGGGGCACAAGCGTGCGTCTGTAAACGCGACAGGTTGTGGGTTCGATTCCCACTCAAGAAAATTGATTTTTTCATTTCTTGGGTTTAGTAACAAGGCAAAGCGCGGTATCGAGTTCCACCACTCAGCACGCAATACCTCCATTCGGCAGAAAGTGGGGAGTATCTTAACACTAGGTTCCCTCTGCCTACCCTGCTATATGCGGTATACAGCGTGAAGCTATGTATATATGTAAATTAGAAATATATTAGTTTATTTGCCTATTTATGCCTTCCATATCAGTTTACAAACTATTGCACAAAATATCTCAAAATCAAGAAAGGATAACTTATAAATGGATTTTACTGTCAATAATAAAAGTGAAAATTCACAAAGTAATTTAACACGTATATCTAGAATTCGGGCGGAAAACGGCGAACGGAGTGTCTGAACACTCGGTTCCCTCTGACTTCCCTGCTATGTAGGATAAAGCGCCCCTTTTTTTAATAAAAAGATCGTTTAATAGTCTTTTATTTCGCGTCTTTTCTTTTTTCTGACATAATTTGAACAATAATTGCGGCAACTGTAATTCCGTTTCCGTCGGAAGTAAGTAATTTTCCGGTATGAATCATCTCCTTTTCGAGCGTTCTAGCTTTCCCCCTATCATATTAACGTACTGATTCACTATAATGAATTTAATCCTATAATTTGTAAAAAAAAAGAATATTCTACCACTCAGCACGCAATGCCTCGAATGGGCGGAAAGCGGGGAACGGAGTGTCTTAACACTACGTTCCCTCTGCCTACTCTGCTATATGAGGGATACAAAGTTACTGAAGGCATTGTAGTGCAGTGGGACAGCGTCTGAGCAAACGTCAAGTTATAAGTTCGATTCTCATTCGGTGAAATTATTATGTTTTAGCAATTTCGTGAAATGATTACTATTTAAAGTACGGCGTTGAGTTCCGCCAATGGATAATGGAAGTAGAAGTGTTAAACGAAAAATGGAATTTTCATAATAGTTTTTCGCTTGTTATCTATACCGGAAACAATGTAAAACCGAAAAAATAAATTACAAATTTATGTTGCCTTTTCACAAGCCTTTTTTCAAGCATAATACTATCTAATATATAGTTTAAAAATCTAGCAACGTAAGGTTTAACTCCACGTTTTTCAACTCACTCAATCTAAGGGTTATCCAAATAACAATTAACCAAGTCAAATAATAGAGATAGCGGAACAACGGTTCCTTTCCACCCGTTTCCACACCCGATAAGGATTCTAAGATCGACTTAACACACGTACGACTAAAAACAAAAGTCCGATACGATTAATTTAATTTATTTTTTTTAGTTTCACGCTGTATCCCGCACATAGCAAGGCAAGCAGTGGGAACTTTAGAATCTAGTGTTAAGACACTCCGTTCTTTTAAAATTTCCGTTGTTCGTTTTCCGCCAATTTGACTCATGGACAGACAAAGCGCAGCGTTGGGTTTTACTACTCAGCACGAGCTCAATGCTGCGCTTTGTCTTCTTACTTAATATTTTCATTTCCTGGGAATCGAACCCACAGCTTGTGTTTACAAAATATTATTATTATTTTAGTAGGCAGAGGGAACTTGAGAACCTTGTTTTAAGACACTCTTTTCTCTTTAATATTTCCGTTCCCCACTTTCCGCCGAATTAGGCATTATTTCTATTTTTATATATTTGCAATGTTCGAGTTACTATTATCAGAATTTCTCTTTATGTTTCTATCTTACTTTTTTATTCAATAAATAATTTCAAATAGTTAACATAGCGTAGACCTAAAATAAACAATGAAATAACTCACTACAAGATACATAAATTAACAAAGATATTTTAGTAATTATTTTGTTAATTTAATGCTGACTAAAGTATTTAGGTATGTATGTAACATATTTAACGTACCTTACTGTGATTTCAGTTAGGTAACTTATAGTGATATTCATTTATGGCATTAAAGTGTTATATCACATGAATATTATTTTTTTTAGCTTCACGCTTTATACCGCAGGCAGAGTAGGCAAAAAGAACCTAATGTCAACACACTCCGTTCTCCGCTTTTCGCTCGAATTTAAATTTAAAATTGAGTGGGGAAGAAAATTGTTGTAAGAGAACTGAGTGTCTTAACCCTAGGTTCTCAGGTTCCCTCTGTCTACTCTGCTATATGCGGGTTACAGCGTGAAGTTAAAAAAAAAAGAAATAAAAAAAAGTATTGAGTCTTGAGTTAATTTTAATTTAAGCATTCCCCGGAGTGAGAATCGAACCTTACAACAAAAGATATAAAAATATTCTAATATACTTAAAAACTAATAATTAAATTAGACACTCTCCTTATACATAACAAATAGTTGTATCCCGCATAGCGGAGTAGTCAGAGAAAACCTAGCGTCAAGACACTCCGTTTACCACTAGCCATCCAAATTCCGTATGAAATGTCGTAAATGATATATGAAATTAAATATCATTTTACCTAAAAAGTAATTATTAAAATAAACACTCTACTAATACGAAAAAGCAGGTTCACGCTTTATCTCTCACAGCTAGTTACAGAGAACCTGGCGTTAAGACCACATCGCTTTCCGCCCAAATTCTAAACATTGCATATTAAATGGCAGAACTCAACGCCACGCTACATCTTAGCAAGACGAAAAACACTTACAATAATATAAATAAAATTATTCCCCTGAGCGAGAATCGAATCCACGACCACTCGCGTTTACAGTCCAACTGAACCACAATGACCTTCTTATACATCTTCCACAGAAACCACGGGAGACGGACATGTGTCAGGTTAGTTGAGGACTGGCGGTCTGATGTGACGTAAGGCAACACGTAGGAAGGATTGGACGACATTTTGAGTCGGTAACAGATATGTTAGAACGTAGGCGTGTAGTGCTTAGAGAATATCAAATTAAAGTTAGCAATTGTGAATTAAGGATATTGTATGTTACATTGGCGAGGTGGGAAAAATTTAGTTAGGCAAGCGGGTAAATTAAGGGAAGCAGACGTATATTTCGGGAAGCCGGTATATATATTTAGGGAAGCCGATACTTTTAGGGAAGCCCATATATTTAGGGAAACCGGTATAGGATGTCAAGGTATTTAGTAATTTCACAATCGAATTTTGGCGATGAACTTTTTTTTAGCCTATAAGATATCAGAGCTTGTTTTTTTCAATTGTCTCATACTTTGACTTTGAAAGTTAGGCAAGCCGGTGGGAATCGAGTTGCATGGACGCCTCGCCACTGGTATGTTTTATTTTCTATTTATTATCGGGGCACAGTGAGTGTTTAACTGTAAATATGAATGTGTGTGGGTTCGATTCCTGCTTGGCGGAGATTTTATTATAAAATTATAGCTCGGTGTTGAGTTCCGTTATTCAACACGCAATGTCTTGTAATAGGGCGGAAAGTGACGGTATTTTACATTAGGTTCTCTCTATGTATCTTGCCATGTGCAAATGTAAAAAAGTGTAGAATTTTCATTGCTTTTTTCTTGTTATTGTTTCTATTTATTTCATAAGAATCCTGTCTCTTTTGTAACTAGTCAATCGATTATATTAATGAGAAATCATACGTATACATTAAAATAAACGTTATTTTATATATTGGTTAAGAAACTTTCAACTCTTTTAACGAAGATTTTGAGAATGGGAGAAAAAATCTATGATAATTAAAGTTTACTAGTGTCCCCGTTGATGCGTTAATAACGCGTCCTAGCAACGTATGTATATGTCACTTTATATGAACATGGATATTAAACCATGGTAGTGTGTGTAACATTTATTATATATATTTTTATGCATTATTTTAAAAAGATACTGTCATTCTGCACTCCTTCGCTATATAAATTATAAGCGTGCCAAGTTTCATGCTCCTCCGTACGCGTAATTTTCATAAAAAGGGGTCCAAAATTTTTGCTTCACATATAAGTATACATAGATATATGGTAAAGGTGTACAAAAAGCTGACATTTTTGATTACCTTAGAAATACTTTCAAATAGCTTATCCCAAAAGTACAAAAATATTATTAAAAAACTAAAAACCCAAATAAAAATTGAAAAAAACATCTAATTCTAAAAATCGTACACCTATCTACATTCCTTTAAATACTTTCAAAGCTATAAAAGTCATTGTTTCACTCACTTATGTGCGCCAGCTTGCCGACTGTAGGAGAACCTGAAATGAATACAAATCTTTAATTGAGCCAAGTGTTTCACGCTTTCATGAAATTAGAATATATTTCTAGTAGTCTATTAAAAGTCTTCAAAGTTTTTTCATGTAGGTGAAATATTATTATGTTTTTTTTAACTTCACGCTGTATCCCGCATATAGCAGGGTAGGCAGAGGGAACCTGAGAACCTAGTGTTAAGACACTCTATTCTCTTTCAACAATTGCGTTCCCCACTTTCCGCCGAATTGAGGCATTGCGTGTTGAGAGGCGGAACGCAACGCCGCGCTATGCCTTGTTACCAAACCCAAGAAATGAAAATACTAAATTTACATTTCCTGGAGTGGGGATCGAACCCACACCCTGTCACATTTACAGTCGTACGCTTGTGCGGCACGACAGGAAATATTATATTGTTTTTAGATTTATGCATGTTTTTCATATGGAGAATATGTGGAGGGGAAAGAAGTAAAAACGTACGCCTTAATAACTGTCGCTAATCTAGTAATTAATTTATAACAATTGACTAACTAAAACATAAGTAACAAAAAAAGCAAACAGTTAGTCAGTGAGGATCTCACCATAGTTTTAAGATACAATTAAATAAGAATAAGTTTGTTCGACGGGATATTTACCATGTATTGTTTTTATTTTGAACTCCCGATATTTCGATGCTGTTGCAAGCACCATGATCACGGGTAAACTGGAGATACTGCGAAGCCGACGGTAGTTAAGAGCAGACATATCGGTCTACCCTCTTTCGCACAGCATCGAAATATCGGGAGTTCAAAATAAAAACAATAGATGGTAAATATCCCGTCGAACAAACTTATTCTTATGTGAGAGCCATACCATGAGAGTTTAAATTCATATACAATTAAGTAGTTCTATTTGGGTATGCTGCAAATGTAATAAATAAAAAAAAAAAAGCAGAAGGCACGGGCAAGTGTGAACCCGTGGAAGTAATTTCTTTTTTTTTTTAACATCACGCTGTAACCCGCATGTAGCAGGGTAGGCAGAGGGAACCTGAGAACCTAGCGTTAAGACACTCCGTTCTCTTTCAACATTTCCCCACTTTCCGCCGATTTGAGACTGAGACATCGTGCTAAGAGTTACCAGACCGAAAGAGAGAAAATACTTGTTTCTACTGTATTAGGTGATTAGATTTAACCGATTTCATAAAATTAGGTATATATTATTTTTATTTTTTTTTAACTTCTCGCTGTAACCCGCATATAGCAGGGTAGGCAGAGGGAACCAGAGAAACTAGTGTTAAGACACTCCATTCTCTTTCAACAATTCCGTTCCCCACTTTCCGCCGAATTGAGGCATGAGGATGTAATTTAATTCATAAAAAAAATGTGGAGCAAGATAGTAAAAGAAGCTAGTATCAAGATATTCCGTTCCCCTCTTTCCGTTCTCTGCCTGGTGTTTTAAGAGGCGGAACTTAACGCCGCACTTACCGGAGGACAGAAAATAAAATATTTTATATAAAAACGCCTGTCGTGGCGCAAAGCATGCAACTGTAAACGAGACAAATTGTGGGTTCGATTCCCACTCCAGGAAATGTAAAATTTAGTATTTTCATTTCTTGGGTTGGGTAACAAGTTAAACTACGATGTTGAGTTCCGCCACTCGACACGCAATGCCTCAATTCGGCGGAAAGTGGGGAACGGAATTGTTGAAAAATAATGGTGTGTTTTAATACTAGGTTCTCTGGTTTCCTCTGCCTACCATGCTATATGCGGGATATAGCGTGAAGTTAAAAAAATATATATTATAATCATTTAAATTTAATCACTACCCCGAGTGCCTCAGTTCGTACAACTTATTACGACTTTCCTGAAAAAACAAATTTTCATGTAAAATGTGTGTTAAAATTTATAGTAATGTTCGTACAACAAAATAAACAGGAGAAATCCGTTAAAAAAGTAGTTATATTCATGTCAGTTGCTTGTTTTTGCTTGCGTTTTAAAGCATCGCCGTACTGTATTAAACGTCAGTTTAAATTTTTAAATATGAACAATGTATACAGAATTTTATTATAACTTATTTATCATCGTGAATCTCGTATGTAGGTTGATATCAAGTGATCGATCTCTCTTTATGAAAATTTCTCTCTTCGATTAGTTATGGGTTCGAATCTTATTCGTGGTAATGGCATTATTAAATTATTCATATACAATATATATTATTAAATTATTAGTTCCACCTCTCAACATTTTCAGCCTCGAATTCGGATAAAAAATGGTAAACGAAGTGATTTTATGTTCTTTTTGATTACCCTGCTATGTGAGAGATAAGCTGAAGAAAATACATACATACATAGCGTCACGCTGTATCCCCCATATAGCAATATGCGGGATACAGCGTGAAGCTATGTAGGCAGAGGGAACCTAGTGTTAAGACACTCTGTTCCCCACTTTCCGGCGAATTGAGGCATTGCGTGCTAAGTGGCGGAACTTAAAGCCACGCTTTGCCTTGTTACCAAACCAATGAAAATATTAAACTTTTACATTTCCTGGAGTGGGAATGGAACCCACATCCAGTTGCGTCATCTCGTACGACTGCACGCTTGTGTCTCTGCGCCACGACAGGCGTCATCATATGTATATATATATAAGTATAATTATCCTAATTATTGTTTCCTAAAACAAAACTGCTCAAATATTCTAAAACATATTTCTTTAAAAAGATGAAAACATTATATTTTCAAGCGATCCCTACGAAAATGACAACACAAGCCACACAAATCAATCTTGGCGGGATAATTTATGCTTAGTTGGCTCCTCGCGTAAGACGCTCGGCAAATCATCCCCTAATCGTCGAAGGAAAGTGATGACAGATGCTTGGTAAATCAAATAATGAATGAATCACGAGTAGGGCATTCCCACCCATGTTAACGAGAAAAGTTCAACTGATACCTACGCTCGACGTTTCAATCTTTTAGGTTGTGTCGAGAGATACGCGGATTTTGAGATTATATATTTCATAATAATTCAAATTTTAATAAAAAAAGAAAACCAATTTCAAATAACATGTGCTAAAAAGTATAATTATTACAAATAACTCAGAAACAGAAGTTTAAATGGGCCCACATCAGACCCATTAGTAATAATATAAAAAAAGAATCATTAAAATGCTTCACCTACCAAAAAATCTTTGGTAACACACAAAAAAATACAATCAAATTGAAACCCTAAAAAATATTTGTAAGACAAAGCTCTAAAAATATTTTTCGTTTCCTAAGTGTGTTATTAACACTGATTGTGCTTATAGGCACAAGGTGACTGTATACGCGACAGGTTGTGAGTTTCGATTCCCTTCAGAAAATGTAGAAGTATTTTCATTTCCTGAGTCAAAATGTCAAAAGTGGCGCTTGAGTTCCGCCACTCAGCACGCAAATGCCTCAATCTGGCGGAAAGTGGGGAACGAAGCGTTTGAACACTAGGTTCTCAGGTCTCTATCACCTGCTCTTATGGAATAGAAGTGGAAGCTAAAATGCATATAAGATTTTATTACATCAATATTCCTCCGTCCACATGAGTAAAACAAAAGAATTTCCTTCAATTCAAAACATTACTAGCTATCGTTTATAAGGGATTGTTCTCTGGCATATCCAGCCAAATGTTTCGACATGTTCACTTGTCACTTCCTCATTGTATGCGGTAAATGCTAGTACAGTATCGTAACCCCCTAGCCAGTTATTGTGTCGCCATAACAATCTTAACAGTGTTCTAGTCATAAATGATTTATATTCAGCAGCTGGTTCTAGAGAGATATTTTTAATTGGGTCACGTATATATTTGTATCGTTAAACAAATTGTTGCGTAACTTTGAATACGATAGTTACGAATTCTATTCCAATTGGGGGAATTTTTGTTTAAATTATTTATTTTTATTACTCTGGTAAAAAAGATGTAGTGTTTAATTCCGTAATTAAAAAGGTTTTTACACTATATTTTCGTTATGAGCTATAAGTAAGACAAAGTGTAAAGGTGAATGAATGAATGTTAGATAAATAGTTAGGGAGTATTAGTATAAATGATAAAATATACTAGCAACTTTCGCATTTCCTTGATAAAATACAAAAAAATGCAGAGAATATCTAAAAAGTAATATATAAAAAAATTATATAAACACTAAAAGTTATGTCTATACCGGTTTCGGTCTTGGAGATGGATCGGCGGAAACCTATGCGTCTCGCATAATAACAAATGCCCAACGCGCCTAAAGAAGGTTTTACTTCAAATGTATAACTAAATAAAATTGGCAACGAATCCTAGACCTACCAAAAATTTCGACTCGTCAGTGTTTAAAGGAAAAATAAAAAATAATAAAAAAAGTCGATTTCTCGGTCTCACAGACGAAGGCAATTATAGTTAGGCTAATCGCTCCGCTTATAACGCGATGTCACGACAAATTGGTCTGAGAGTAAAGATTGCCGTTCGCTAGTGTCAGCAATTCCACAGCGCGGCGCCAAATTAAAAAAAAAATACTCGTGGCGAGTTATATAATTTACAATATTAAAAATACATAGATAAATAAATTTATAAAAAATGATTTCGTTCTCACAGACCACTCACATTTACAAAGTTTAAACACTTTATTAAAAGCGTGGTAGCTAATGTAATAAGAAATAAATAATTTAAGAAAAAAAAGATTTCTCGGTCTCATAGACCAGCACGCACATTTACTAAGCTTAATCAATTTCCGCTCCGCTTATAACGTGGTGTCATCACAAATTGAGCTGAGAGTAATGAGTGCCTTTCACTTGCGTCAGCGATTCAGCACTCATTAGAGAAAAATTACTGCACAAAATATAGAATATCGATTCGCTAGTATATCCTAAAATAAAAATAAATAGACAAATTGTAAAAGCAATTTCGGTCTTACAGACGAAGGCTTGGATATAGCAAAGTTAATTCACTTCCGCTCCGCTTATAACGCGGTGTCACCACAAATTGGGCTGAGAGCAATGATTGCCGTTCGCTAGTGTCAGCGATTCGGCACTCGTTAGAGAACAATCGCGGCGCCAAATTAAAACCCCTCCACAGCTAGGAAACGAGAAAATCATTTTGACATTGACGATTTCAAATGGTCTGTCGGACGAGCACGATCTGTATTTACTTTCGTTAAGACGATATTCGTATTTCGTTATTTTATATGGATCTATATAAAATAACGAAATACGAATTCGTATAATTATTTATTCTTCTAAATATTATATTTTGTGTAATATAATATTATAAATCTAATCTTTACTTTCTTTACTTATATTATAATGCGAAAGTAACTCTGTCTGTCTGTCTGTTACGCTTTCACGCATAAACCACTGAACCGATTTTGATGAAATTCGGTATGAAGGTAGAACTGAACTTGGGAAAGGACATAGGATATTTTTTATCGCGAAAAAATGTTTATAAAAAAATATATTTTTATTTTTTATATTTTTTTTGACAAATAGTCTAGACCGTGGGAAAGACTATAGGCTACTCCTTACACGTCGCGCGATGTAACCGAATTCCACGCGGGCCAAGCCACGCGCAGAAAGCTAGTTTTGCTATAAATGTTAAATAAACTTATCTTTGGTAATTATTTAGATACTAGTGGTGCCCGCGACTTCGTTCGCGCTCAACATAGGATTTTTCACTTATTTTCATGTTAAGTACTGCCGTATTTAATTTTTACAACTAAATATTCACCTTGCCTCACCAAATCTTTCTGGTTACACCTTACCTTTTTACAATTATTTACCTTTTTCCAATTATTAAGTATTCTAATATATTAATATCCAAATGTTTATGTGTTTAATCTTAGAAGTATAATTAGGTATTAATTAGTAGGCGGAGAGAGTCTATCTCATTGCGCCACGGCGGTCACAACTACTATTTACTGTACTAATGGTATTTTGAATATTATTAAAGTGTTAATCACATACTTAGGAATAGAAATTTTTCGTAAAGGTATAAAAAATTGAACGCAGCAAGACTCGAACCATTGCCAGTCTCGTCCAAGCACTATGACCGCTATGACATAGGTTCTTATTCAACCATGTCGAAATTTTTATACACTTATTATAACTTATTTTTATTGTTAGCATCTCGGTACAGAGATTTAAAAAAAAAATTTTTAAAGATTATTACTATAAACAATCATTTGGCAAGAGAGAATGCTGTTTATAGAATATTTTGATATTTCTAAGTGCATACAACACCAGGCGCGGGTTTCATGTCCACGTAAAAAATTTTATACGCTTTCTAATTTTTTTTATGTAACGGTATTGTTACTAATTTTTTTCTCAAATATAAATTATAATTGAAAAGAAAAATTGGTTTTACTTGCAATTTTGTAATCAATATAATTTGACTGTTTTTTTATTTTTTCCTATTAGATTATTCTGTAGCCTTACACGAATATAAGTCCGATTCACACATATAAAATCTTCTAAATTACAGTCCTAAGTTTTAGAGTAACAAATATAGTCTAAATATTTAAGTTTCCTAACTTTTACATTAATAATCAGAATAGGATAATTGTTATTATCTTTACTAATAGAACTTACTTTACGTTACCTGTGTCATGTTGTCTCTTATTTTATGATAACACTTTCCCACAAATAACTAAATTAACACAGTATCAACTTCTTACAATTAGAATTTATTACTATAAAAAATTTTCTTAACAAAATTTATTCCGTCAACTAAAAGTTTCTACTACCCTCATAATAATGATAAAATAAATTATCATGTTGCCAATAGATAATAATTCCAATGTGTAAGAAATTAAATTATTTTTATTATACTATATTAAAAATTTCACTTAAATAATCATGAAAATATTGAAAACAAATTTAAAATTATTATATTACTTATTATGCGTTCATACCTATTACCGTTCATATCTAAAATCGATTATATGATTCTTATTAAATAAATGTATATTTTTTGTTCTCTTTTTCATTTCTTTTAATATTTTTATATCAAATATTCATATTACTTAGTGAAATTAGAAAGAAATTATGCGAGTAATTGACGTAATTTGAGGGTGTCAGTTATTTATTTTTTCAACGAAAACTACATTGACTATCAATTCAAAAGTATCCTATAAGTTGCTCCAGGTTCTAAGCTATAACCATGCAAAAAATCATTCATTTCTATCCAGTAATTATCGGCATATAAAGTAACTTGTCTACGTAGGTTTTTTTATTTTTTTCATGAAAACTAAATCGAATGACTGGATAAAAACTATCCTAT
>JAKGSA010002752.1:0-13724 GCA_033558755.1 Philaethria dido
TTCCAGTGCTTCCACAGACGTCTTGTTCGACATAGTAGCTTCGTCCCAGACTATTAATGAACAGTCACGCATCAATTTTCCTGTATGGCTCTGTTTAGAAACACTACAGACGCTGTTATTATCATCGGTGGCGATTTTCAGCGGAAGCTTGAACGTAGAGTGTGCGGTTCGGCCTCCTTCCAAAAGCGTAGCGGCAATGCCAGATGACGCGACAGCTATTGCATTTTTTCCGGTAGATCTCACTTTTGCTAAAAGCAGATTGATTAAAAATGTCTTTCCTGTACCTCCTGGGGCATCAAGGAAAAACATTCTCCCTTCATTTTTATCAATTGATGATAGTAATGTAGTGAATACTTTTTTCTGATCGTTGTTTAGTCGTGGCTCATCTTGAGCTATTGTTTGTAAAAGTCTCGTTTGATCGTATGATATTTCTCTTGTGTATTCGGCACTATTCGTTGAGTCTGAGTTAATATTATTAGCTGGCATCGGTAGCCCAAAATCCTTGATTGATTTACCCGAAAGTAATTGCACTACTTTGTTCAATTCAAATAATGCTTTGTCAAATATGTTTTGATCATATTGTACATCATCCCTGTTTAACTCTCGCCGTCGCTGAATCAAAATGTCACTGGCCATACTTTCTTGAAATTTATTCCATAGATTAACAGAATCAGTTACTTGACAAAATGCTACTATGATGGCAAATAAATATCTTAGTGATGTAGCTGAACTGCAAGTAGCTGCTTCCGATAATGTGTTTTCCCAGTGAGAATCGTCTTCCAAGAGCCCCAGAGCTTTGCATGCTGCTTGATAAGTATTGTAAACAACACCTTGTACAGTTCTTAGGTGTGCAAAGGATGTCGGGCCTTTTACAACATGGAGTAACATTCGCAGATAAAAGCATTCGCTGTTGTTGGGATGAATCACGTAGACTCTGCCAAGAGCATCCGTTTTTTTTACTCCGGGGAAACCATCGACCGCAGTACCTTGTTTTCGTCGTTGAAAGGTTTTAGAATTACTCTGGTTCCATGTATAGTAACTTGGAACTCTGTCATATGTTAGTGTTTTCGCGAAATCATCTTGAGCACATAACTTGAAGAATGCTGTCAATGTTGTGTCCCGCGGGTTATTAGCAACTTCTTGTATATTGTTCTCAGTGAAATATACTCTTTGTCCATTTTCTAAATGAACTGCAAGATGGACAATTGTGGGAGCCCGGTCGTGCACTTCGAATGATAAAATCCTCCATACAGCTTCAGAGCTGCAGATGTAACGTCCAGACTGATATTTTTCCACTTCATTTGGTGATTGTATGCTGAAAGTGGCTTGATCGCTACCTTTAGTAATGTATTTAGTAACGTATTGGATTGACTTTATTGAACTGCACAACTCAACGTTGATATGGGCATCAAAAATTTTCAAAAGGAGCGGATTATATGGAACGATCTATCGGTTATCAATATAGTGGTTTCGGACGGTGGCACTTTGCCCACCCTGTTCTGGTGATCGTCGACGGTATTTGGGATATCCATCATCGCTGGTAGATGTTTGAGTTTGGAACGACTTCGGAAATTTTTTGCTGCATTTGGAATCTCGCATACATGCAGAATTTGGGTTTAAAGTCCCGCAAGGGCCGTGTACCATGTGTTTCTTTACAACTTCGAACAGTTCAGGATCTTCTTCTTTGTCCGGTAATTCAGCTGAAATAACGTTATCAATTTGATTTGGTCTAATTTTGTTCACTAACCACACCAGCAGATGCACATGTGGCAGACCACGTTTCTGCCATTCTATTGTGTACATATGGCAGCGCGGCGGACCGAATATATGAGACTTGTTAATTAAGTGCAGGAGTTTCTGTACTTTTAAGTGGAAGACTCTGTTAATTATATCGTATCTATCTTGTGGAGTTAAATTGGGGTTAATATTTTCTTTGATTTCCAGCCAATTTGGGTTACATGTTGCTGTTATAAATAAATCAGGTTTACCGTAATGTCTAACGTAAGTCATTGCGTCTTGCGATTTTTCATGTAAATATCGAGGTCCACCTGTGAATGATGAAGGTAGTATAACCAACTGTCCAATGCCGTTGCTGTGTTCATTCGCCTGTAAAGCGTCCTGAAGATGAACATAATTTTCAGCTCTCAATTTAGTTTGATTATTACGGAAGTAAATTTTTGCTCCAGTAGTTGACCAATAAAAATCTGAAAAAATTAGTAGTTGACCGTATTTAGCATCAGTAGTTGACCATATGAATATAAGCTACTTTTATGGTAAATAAGACCACAGATATGTCAAAACTCAAACATTTTAATTATAATATAGAAAAAATATAATATTCAGTGACGAACGCTAGAACTGGAAGGACAGATAGGTCTTTTGGAAACTTAATCCCACATAAAATCTAGCTCAGGAACAGAGTAAACATTACGCGTTTTACTGGTCTTTTTGGGTTCATTTATATGGGATGTCACATTTTTCCATTGATATTCAAGAACATCAGGTCTCTCGGGCCATTTCCATAAGCGACCACACTGTATCATGGATGAAATTGTTGCAGTATATTCAGTAACATTAATTATTTTGCCAGGGTAATACTTATTATCGTATGTGAAAATAACATATTCATTTAAAACAAATTGTTTTAATAACGGTTTTCTAGAAGGGTTTAGGTTGCTTAAGTTTTCATCTCCCGAGGATTCTGAAACCACACTATCTCCAGAAGAAACATCGACACTCGAGTCAGAGCTATCTGAAAGAATCTTTGATACACTTTTAATATGTTTATTTTTCACCACTTTAACCCTATTTTTCTTTAGTCTTTCATTCTCTTCCTTCTTTCGTTGCCTTTCAGTGGCTCGTTCTATCTTCAATTGCTCAAGATCCTCTTTCTTCTTCTTTTTGGTTTCGAAATATTTTTGGCACAATTCTCCGGACACAATCGTTGGCATTCTTTCCCTCATTATCCTTTTTTTCTTGTTTTCTTCAAACGCAGGATAAAAGAAGTGCCTCTTAAATGGACTTGGTATTTCCTTGTGTGACGGACCTGCCACGTTCTCTTTATTTAGACTGCTAGATGCCTCTATTACTGAAACTGAATCCGAAGCATTTGGATCCAAGGCAGTAATGACATCTAAGTCCATTACAGAAGCTTCTTCTATATTTCTTCCATCAGAATGAATTTCTGAAGAATCGAGGTGTGCTAATAAATTATCAGCAATCCTAGTAGAGGCCTCTGTTGCTTGTGGGAAATCATCATTTCTGACCGGCCCGTCAGAAATATTTTCCCCATCAACACAGTTTAAACTTTCTTCAGCCTCTGAAGAAAGTTTCTCTATTTTTATTTTCTTCCACAATTTAAATAAAGAAGTGTCCAGTGGATCTCCATTCCAAGTACCTTCAGATGCCTCAAAAATAGCTACTTTTTCTGCTCCCATCATGTCGTTAAGAAAATCCAAACCCTGCTTTAGGTATTGCGTTTTCATCATGGTTGAATTACGTTCTTGTTCTTGGGATAATCCTTGGTCTGGTATCACAACAGCTTGCGGATTCCACGGGAACAATCCACATTTTTTGAATCCATTGGACAACATAGATTTTGTAATATTTTGAAGTATCACTTCTTGCAGTAACTTTGCGAAATCTTTATTTTTTAGGATATGAGAACCTCCTTGAACAACATTGTCCATCCTCCATTGATGGATTTTTTTCCTCCATGCTTCTTTGAGGCTTCTGAACACTGCGACATCCATAGGCTGTAAAATATGGGTGGCGTTCGGTAACAAAGCTACCAAAATTATCCCATTTTTTTCACAAAATTGGCTTGTTTGCAAACATAAATGGGACGCATGGCCATCAACGAAAAGAATGACTGGAAAAGTTATTTGTTTTTGTAATAACCAGGGATGAAAAATATCGGCAATAAATTCAAAAAATGCTTCACACGTCATCCATCCTGAATCCGTTTTTCCTAGCCCCCATTCCTTAGGAAAATTTTCTGCTATATCTTGAGGAATACGCTTATATTTGTAAACGCAAGTTGTGGGAGCTACTTCACCACTTGCACTACCAGTTACCAAAACTGTAACGCACTCCTTCTCATCAACATTAACTTTTTGATAAACTGTTTTATCTCCTTTTCTAGCAAGAACTTTGGGGCCTTTAGGATTTAAAAAAAAAGCAGACTCGTCACAATTGAATATTCGAGAAGGATCTTCCAAGATCTCATCACCATACTCTTTTCCAATGTAGGACTTCACTTCTGAAAACCAATTCAGTATATTTGCCTTAGTGACTGCTGCCCGTGAGGCAGTTAAGTTTTGAGAAACTCTTTTTGAAATCGAAGGATTTCTCCGCAGAAAACCTATAACCCACGTCCTGCCTGGTCTTCCATCTTTAAAAGGGGTATCACGTTTCACGTCTTTTATGTACTTCTCCACACTCATGCACAGCTGCTCAACGGTAACTGGAAAACCAGCATGTGCCATGTTCTCTACCCACTTGCTTATCTCAGCCTCCTCTTTGCTTGTTAGAATTGAAGGAGGGCCCATTTTTCTGTCCATTGGGGATTTACCCTCTAATTTATATTTTAATGTGGTTCTGGGAACTGCAAATTTTTTTGCAGCGGCTCGGATAGATATTTTGTGCAGGCGAACCTCTTCAACTGCAGCTTTCATAGCATCTTCACTGTAGTTTAGAAATGTGTTCTTGTTTCCAGGCATCTTGAAAATAATATTTAAATACCCTGCAATAAAAACAACTAGTCAACATTTTATAAATTGTGTGTTAAAAGTTGACCACATCATGCTTTAGTAATTGACCACGTGGTCCACTACTAAAACCCATCATGTTTTATAAATCTGGATAAGAGCTGTAATGTTATGTGGCTAAGTTGATTATGAAAATACATGTATAATACAATAACTATGTTAAGACAATTAAATCAGTAGTTGACCAGACCGGTCAATTACTGAACTTTCCAAAAAATACCATTCAGTAGATGACCACCCCAAACAATCACTCGAGATGTGAGGTTATATTGTTAAAAACTTTTGAATTTAAAAGAAAACACTTTCAAAAATATTTTAAATGTAAATCTTACCTGAAGAAGTTATTTGTGTGACTTATTTATCTCCACAACAACACTTGTTCTCTAGTTAAATTAGATAATAAAATCAAGAAACGTGCCACACAGTTGTACCTGTCAACAACAACTGTCGGCCATTGCTACACACAACGCGCTTTAGTTCTGAGCTTTCTGCAGTTGTTACTAGATGGCACCAGCTACTTGTAAATTAGTTTTTTTATTAGATACAATAAATACAACGCTTATTATTTAAATTTTCATACAAAGTGGTCAACTACTAGTAAATGGTCAACTACTAATGCCACTACTATAATATTACAAAATTTATACCAAAATAACATATAATAAATTGTTAAAATAGTTTCTAAAATATATTAGTTTTTACATTCTTATGACTATTTACATTACAATTATTACAAATATAAGTGAATAAATTGTTATTTCATTATGAAATGAACATAATAATATAGTTATTTCTTTTAATTTCTTTATAATTAAATATAACACATTTTCACTCCGGAGTCCGTTGTCCATCCTCATCACTTTTTGAACGTTTCAGGTTTCAGTGGCACATTATGATGCAGACTATCGGCTTATTTGTTGTTGCATTGATATCTATTTAGTCAAATATTATTTATATAATGATGATGATGTCTTGTTATTGTCTTGATTGTATGCATACTTTGTATGTTTATCAGAGAATATTGTTGTTCCTTTAGTATCATATTGATAAAGATGTAGGAGAGATGACTTCTTCTTTCTTTAATTATGTTATTATGTACAAAGTTCAGTTGACACATTTAGAAAAACTTTATTTTCAAGCACTTCTCAATACATTGATGAAATTTTATACTTTTTGAGACAAAATCACCTAGAATAAGGAAAATACTATAGATATTTCCAAGTCACTTTTTCAATAATTTTCTTTGTTGGGGCTGAATTATAATTACCTTCTGCAAATTATGCTTTGTTTTTCGGTGTAACGCGCCATGATTAAGATGTGATGCTGAAATTTATACTCTCTTTTGAGTCACTTTCTCACTCTAGAATGTTTAAAAATACTATAGATATTTCTGTCACTTTTCACCCTAATTTTCTTTGTTAAATAACATAATTAATTGCAAATTATGCCTTTGTTTTAAAAACGCGCCATAAACACATTTGATATACTATTATAACGTCATCGAGGTATGTAAACGTTATCTAGTCCCCTCTAAGTATATGGGTCCATTATTTGTTGGAAGGTACTAGAGCATTTTTTTTAGTCCGAAAGGCAATTCTTAAAAAATTCATACCGTTCCTGTCGTAACGCTGAGGACTTTTCAGCACGTCGGGGTGCATTTCTACTCTGATGGTATCCACTAACCAGGTCAAGGGTCGCAAATACTGGGCTCTACCTAGTCGGTCTTAAATGTCGTGTATGTTAGGTAAAGGGTACTTTGTCTTCGATAATTCCCGTCATTTAATCGTCTATAGTCGATAACTAGACGCCATTTTTACCTTTCCTGATGCGTTTGTTTTTTAGGTACGATATGAAGTGGCAAGACCAGGGCAGTGATATATGTCTGGTGGTATATTGGTATATTGTTGTACAGGATCCATTTCACAATAAAAATGCAGGCTAACATGACTTAGTTTATTTTCAGGATGGGCCATGTTATTTCTATTACTTGGTTTATAATATTTATTACAAATATATTCTTTAATATTCAAATACAACTTGATGTGTTTAAATACAGAAATTCAAAGAAAGCAAATAAACTAAATAAATCTTAAAGTTTACACAGTAACTTGGTGGGGTTTAAAATAATTTATATTATAGAATTGCGCTCCATATATATTTTCTCTAATTATACTCCCTTTCTTCTAAAAAGATTATACCTTCTTTCTAAATGATTCTCCTTTCTAAAAGAAAGAGAAGATAAATTTGTTTTTTACTTCTCTTTTTCCCTTGTTGATGGGTTTTTTGTTCATAGTTTCTAACAAAGATGGGCGTATTTTCAGTTAGTCGTAGTTGATGTTTCAAAAGCATGTGTGAAAGTCAATGGAATATATCGGAATAAAAATATATCCCTTATACTGATAACAAAGGCGTATTATTTCACGTTTCTTCGTCATTCATGTGGTCGGTTCTAATTCTTTAGACAAATTATTACACAGTATTTCATCTTCGTGTTGGAATTTTGTATTCATAGAATTTAAATGAACAGTATCGTCATTTTCTAAGTTAAAGGGATAATTCTCTAAATTTCGTAATATTATGTTAGGACCTTGAATAGTGCTCTGGCTGTTTTTTTTTTTTTTCAAAAAAAAAAAAATATTTAAAAATACAATGCTTACAATGACATTACCAAAAAGTATTGTCCATCATTAGATACCACTTTCTCCAATCTCTGGTAGCAATTGAATCCCCCGTCGGAAAAACACTTATCTTTCGATTGCGCCATCGACCGAAACAAGTGGTAATCGGAGGGGGCTATGTCCGGTGAATGGCGGGTGGGGTGGAACTTCCCATTGAAGTATTTCCAGGTGTTTTGACTGGTTTTTGCCACATGTGGCCGAGCATTATCATGTAATAAAATCACTTTGTCGTGCCCTGCTCGTATAGTGGCCGCTTTTCTTTCAGTGCTGAATCAAACGCATCAACTGAAGTCGAAGATAGCGAGCTCCAAGGTGATAGTTTCATTAGGGTTTAAGCAGCTCATAATAAATTATACCCCGCTTTGGTAACATCACCACCAAATGCAGAGAAGAAGCTTAGAACCATGGATATTTGGTGGCGACGATGTTGATGCGTGACCCGGCATACCCTACGACTTTTTTCGCTTTGGATTGTCGTAGTGAATCCACTTTTCATCCCCAGTGACGATACGGTGCAGAAAACCTTTTCTCTGTTGTCGTTAAAGCAACAATTCACACATGAGAAAACGTCGCTGTACGTCTCTCGGCTTCAACTCATACGGCACCCAATGTCCTTGCTTTTGGATCATTCCTAACGCTTTTAAACGTTTTGAAACTGTTGACGCATCTACTTATAACGTTTTCCTAAGCTCTACTAACGTCTGACATGGATCTTCTTCAAGCAATGCCTCCAATTCTTTGTCTTCAAATTTGCATGCCCTTCGTTTGCCTTGACTAGTTTCAGGACTTTGGACATCTTCTTCAACCATATCGTCAGCCAGAACTCGTTTTATCACTAGGCGTAACTCCCTTGGTAATTGCCTGCACACAACACGTCTTTGCAAGTGGGGTAGCACTAGTGAACGGGCTAATGACTTTAGAAAATCTCCACATAAGTAAGCTTACGTTTTGCTAACTCATCAATTAGTTCAATAGAGGAGTACCAGTTGTCAGCAGTCACATTTCGATTACTTCCTTCAATTGGTTGTATCAACCGTAGGACACACTGAGTGGGCACGAGATGTTTTTGATCTTGTGTGGTCAAACCGACACCGTGAGAGCCTTTTCCAGTATAAACATATCCGTTATAGAAATAAGCATTTTTTGCATCACATAAGGATTGTATGACTAGTCCTTATTTCTTTTCTTCGGCATATATGAAATCATGTGACTTCTTCCTCACTACTTCTACTCGAAACTTCACTAACATCTCATCTATGGTTACGCATTTACTCAATTCGTGTAGTTGTTGAGAATTGTTGACAAACATGTTGAAAATAAAAGAGATCGCTGCCAACTTATCATCGTTTTGCCTTTCTGCGCAATCATCTGGATTATCGAATCGCAAACACAGTAACAATTTAACAAATCTTTTATTTTTATTTTTTGACATGCATGCATAATCTTTTATTTTCTGACATGCCGCATCTAAATATTTCACAGCCTGTAAATAAATAACTTGTACGTTCGTGGTTAGATTTCAAAATAGCTGAATATAGTATAAGTCCCACAAAAGCCATTTGTTGTTGTTCAGTCATATCAATGTCTTTCAGGTTTATTCTGCCGAGCGAGCTTTATCGTATAACTGGCATTTTTTTTATTAGTCCAAGTCAAAACTAGTTGGAGCATTTCTTCGTCAAACAATTTATGCCAAATTTTCAAAGGGCCTTTCGCATCTTCACCTGTCAATTTCGACTCACAAGTTATATTACAAATTATATTATGTTGCAGTGTGCGAACCCTAGCATTAGAAGGCTTCTTCAACCATTTATAACGATTATTACCGTAGTAAAAATTCCATTTTCGTAATTCCGAAAGAGGTAAGGCATCATCAGAACTATCGGTGCTATCTCCTTCTCTAGTGATCTGGTCCCCACATTGCTGCTATCCACTTCTGAAATGTTCTCCTCTAGGTCTTCATCTTGGTCACTTTCACGTAACTGCAAAAGTTCGCGGTCGGAAACTAAAAACTCTTCAATATCACCTTCACTGTCTGATTGGTCTGAAGTTAGCAAGAGGGCGTTGAATTCCTCTTCAAATGATGGACTGTCTACTCGTAATACTTTTCTTTTTGAATAAGTCGACGGCTGAAGTTGACGTTTCCTAGCGTTTCCTGCCATTTTGCACTAAAAACAAAAAATTGTTCGAAAAAATATTTATATGAAAACTAGGCAGAGATTTAGCCTCACAGGCTACAATCGAATTTCAAATTAAAATTACGAACCTGTTACATAGCTGACGGCACGTCTGCTCCCTTCTGTGGTCGTTTTGGCACTAAAACAAAAGCTACTGAGACGCCGGGTCGTGGCAAGCGGGGGGATCATCAATTCTAAGAATTTACCAAACACACGATGCCTGTGAGACTACACGTCACTAGTTAAAGGTTAATGTTCTGATAAAAAAAAATAAAAAGTAACGACACTAGATCACAATTTTCCTCTTACATTAAGTAGGTAACAAAACTGGTTAATTGAGCCATATGAAAAGAAATACTGAAGATAAAAATTATACATGAACGTGGGCAAAACATTCAATGCACAGAAATGGTTTATCTACGCAAGTGTCACAAAAAGTAGCTACTTTCTTAGTTTTATTTCTAGCCAGTACACGTCCAAATGTGGTCACATTATTCTTGTAACATACTACGCACATCCGACGCACTTTCAGAGAAGGTCCTTCTTTTTTAAGAAGGACGTGTTTCTTGTCACACGTTCTGAAGGTGCTTCGGATGGTGAAGGTTTTGCCAAAAGATTTTTTATTATTTCTTTTCTCATATTCACAATAGGCATATGTTTGTTAGTGACGGTTTTATACAAAACTAAAGCATTTACCATAGCAATGTTCAGAATAAGATCAAATGCTATTTTCTTGTACCATTGTAAAGTTTTTCTTAAAGGTGTCTGGTACGCAGACATTTGGTCGGATAGATCCACAGCTCCCTTTACTTTGTTGTAATCTACGACTATAACCGGTTTCGAAAAGTTTTGTTATGCTTGGTAACAGAAACAAAACGAGTTGAATGTTGTGTGGAAAGCACCAAAACGTCTCGTTCGTCTTTCCTCCTCAAAACTGTTAAACCATCATCACTTTCTCTTTTTTTAACTTGGTGGAAACTACAACTTTAGGGAAATGCTTCCTATTCTTGCTTAAAGTGCCAATTAAATGTGTTTCATTTTTAAGAAGCTCTCAGGCTAAGCCAACACTTGTGCACCAGGTATCTGTGTATAAACTATGGTCTTTATTAAGTAGGTCCTGGCAAAGGTTCATTACAACTTTTTGAGGTGTGACATTGATGTGTTCATGTTGTTTGCCAGCATAAATTTATTCGGTATAATTAATTCGGTATGTGTATCCTGGTAAAGCACAAAGTTTGAAAAGTTTAATTCCATACTTGTGCCGTTTTTGCTTGTTATATTGACGGAATACCAGATGTCCTCGGAACGGAACCATACTCTCATCAATGCATATATCTTTACCAGGAATATATATTTTTTTGAAATTATTATTCATCACATCAAGCAAGTGTTTTACACGATGCAGCCTTTCTGATTAATTACTATCATCTTGTTTGGAAAAGTGAATCATTTGCAAGAGCAGTTCAAACCTATTTCTTTACATTACAGTCCGCGGAAAGTTTTGGCCCAGAATTTCATTCTTGGACCAATAATCACTTATTTTTGGTAGCTTCTCCAAACTTATGTACAAAATCAAACAAAAAAAAATGTTTTGTCTCTGCGAGGTTCGTTTCAGACCATGAGCGAATTCTAGCACTTTTCGAAGCCTCTGCGGTACTAGTATTTTAGTAATTGCGAAAGCATTAGTACATTCAATAATATGCTGTAAAAGGCTATCCGTCACCAACAGTGCATAGAAATCAGCAGAAGATTTGTTAGACATCGACGCCCGGATAGAAGCTGGCATTCCAAAACATTCGGTAAAAGGAATAACACGGCGCTGATTACCTTTAGGGGTTGTCTAATTGGATGATGAATTTACTTTTAAATCTTGTATAGCGCGAACCATATCAGCATCACTACCTTCACTCGACGAAAGTATTCGCAATCGATTATAATTCTCCTCCTCCTCTAACGGAAAGTCGTTTTTTTATCCCAAGGAGCCACGTCGGCAAATAACCGCTTAAATAATGACTTAACGGAATGTGTCCGGAGCGAAGTCTAAATGCCATCACAATATCGTCACGACACAGTCTACATTTATGAATCCAAGAATAATAACAAGGCTGTGGTTGAATTGTCCTATACCATATGCCTTTCTCTTTAGATCTCCGAATAAAATATTCCTTCCAAGCTCTTATACATTTTTCTATAATAAAATAAATACAGTCTGTATAAAAAGGGTGACACGTTAATTAAGATTAGCTTTTCTATAAGTCAAATTAAACTCTGCCATTAACTGCCTCATTCTCTTATAAGATATATCGGACACGTCCTCATCAATGACGTGGTCTCCTCTACAATTGACACATTTTTTTTTTTATTAGTAAAACGACATCCACGTAGTGGCTCGTAGTGCCCGTGTCTTTTTTTAGTTTCTTTATTAATTGTTTTTTTTATACAAAGGCTACTTAACTTAATCGAGACTGTTATTTCTTACAAACTAAGGTGAGAACCAAACTGACTGAATTTTTTTTTTTTTTTTTTACTGCTTGCAGTATTTATTTTGTTATTACTGGTGTTAAGTGGTACGTGTTAGTTGCTTTCTATTATACATTAAGTGTTAACTTACAAGTACTAACTGGGCTTGTAGGCCCACATAATTAACTTAACTGGGCTTGTAGGCCCAACATAGTTTTCTGAGAGTGGTTACATGTTACATTTTTAAATAACAATAATTATAGTTTTTTTTTTATTTATTTATTTATTTATTTATTTTTATTTATTTATTTTTTTTTTTTTTATTAATTACTACACCTGATACTTTTATTACTTTTTATTATATTTATTTTTGTTACAGTTATGTTTTTATTTCTTTATAACTTTATTTTATGTTGCTTTCCAAAAATGAGTACCAAAGATGACCGTTTTATTTAATCAAGTTTTCCGATTATTTTGTCTATTACAGCCTCATCCCGCTCTGCGAACGCATTTATGAGGCTGAGCTCCATTATTGTCCTCGCTGAAACCCCCATCGCTCGGCTGATGAAATTGCCGATAGCGTCACCACCGTCGTCGGAGTAATAGACACAGGTGTTGGTGTGTCTGGTTACTGCTACGACCGCATGAGGAATACTTTCATGTATGCGAATCCTCGCGTTTCTGACTCTGACGATGATGACGTGTTCGTACGTTTGACCTTGCGCCTCGTGGATGGTCATGACGCGCGATTGGGCTCCGGAACCATATCCTTGGTCCATCAGCAGTCTCTTCTCCTCCTGCGTATGGACCAAGTACAGGGTACCTTCACCGTCTTTTGGTATATGCGCGCCGGTGTACCTTTCTTGTTTGAGGGAGCGGACGATGGGATTTGAGGAGTATATGTTTTTATACACTGTTGCGACAGCAAAAGCGACGTCCATGGGGTTTCGGTGCGTGCAAGACAGTTCCCGTGTGATGTTGGTTGTCAGGCTTGGTCGGCAGTACCTTAGCTCGAACAGGTTATTCCTGTCGATGTAAGGCAGCTGATTTTCATCTCCAATGAGGGTGACAACTTCTGCTCCTGATAGCCTGGCCGCCATTACGATGGCTCCGAAATGGTTCATGAGGGCTTCGTCTACCGTTAGTCGGCTTACTTTGTTGCCCTCGCGGAAGCCATTGACTAAGATTGAAGCCATTGTACGCACCTTTCTCCCCGCTGCTTCTCCAAAGCGGTGCGTTAGCTTCTCTCTTAGATCTTTGGCGGCCTCGACCGTGGTGGTTGCCACTACTTCTCCTTCCTCATTGAAGTGCCTGACTATGTGGGTTGTCTTCCCGCAACCTGGAACCCCATTTATCCATTCCAATTTTGGTAGTGCCCAGTTGCCGAGGGCCACGCTGGTTCCCAGATTGACTGATATGGTCTGTGCCATTTCCAGTATCCGGTCGTCCAGCATCACCCTCGTGCACTTAGCCACCACCACTATTGGGTCGCCCTCTGGTGTTTTATATTTCGGAGGTTGATCTCCTCGCTCCTCGGTTTCAACCAGTCCAACAAAGCCTTTGGTGTTGTTATATGCTGCCATGTACTCTCCTGACATTCGGTTTAAAGACATTTATTTCTCAAAAAGAACACAAAAGTTCAC
>JAKGSA010002754.1:0-10855 GCA_033558755.1 Philaethria dido
TCTTGTTCAGCAACAGCTGGAGAACCGTGTAGGGTAGCCCGTTGACCAGTACATATTGATGTATACCCTGCTGGACCCAGCGATGATGCATTTTTCGGTATACTCTCCATAAAACGTAGATAATAAACAGACTCATCAACAGTAATATTATAAGTAAAAGAATGTTTGTGGTGGACGCATGGAATTTCAATTCTTTTATATATGCATTATTTTCGGCAGCCACAGAATTTTGGTTTATAAAAATGTCCTCCTTTTCTACTTTCGAATTACACATATTTTAAACTACAGTCACCATTATTAACTTTGAACTTTGGCGAGTTTGAATTGAAATGAGTAATTTAAATTAAAACATCTCGCGTTACCGATGCGCATACTGCGCTGGCAGGGTCGCCATATAAGGACGAGGGAAATGAAACGCTCGAATGTTGATATAAGACTACTTTATTAACGTTACTGCTGTGGGTTTTATATTATGATGGCACTAAAGATGTGTATATTTAGATAGATACCACACATGGAAATATCTAAATATTTAACTTAGAAATGTCAAAATATTTAATAAACAGCATTCTCTCTTACCAAATGATTGTTCATAGAAATAATCTTTAAAAAAATTTTTTTCAAATCTTTATACCGAGATGCTAACAATAAAAATAAGTTAAAATAAGTGTATAAAAATTTTGACATGGTTGAGAAAGAATCTATGTCTTAGCGGTCATAGTGCTTGGACGAGACTGGCACTGGTTCGAGTCTTGCTGCGTTCAATTTTTTATACCTTTTCGAAAAATGGTTTTCTATTCCT
The DNA here is from genome assembly GCA_033558755.1 of Philaethria dido. Lineage (NCBI taxonomy): Eukaryota > Metazoa > Arthropoda > Insecta > Lepidoptera > Nymphalidae > Philaethria > Philaethria dido. The sequence goes on from JAKGSA010002754.1 coordinate 803, forward strand.
AAGTATGTGATTAACACTTTAATAATATTAAAAATACCATTAGTACAGTAAATAGTAGTTGTTATCATCGTGACGCAGTGAGATAGGCTCTCTCCGCCTACTATTGTAATTAATAGCTAATTATACTTCTAAGATTAAACATATAAACATTTGGATATTTATATATTAGAATATTCAGACTCAATAATTGGAAAAAGGTAAGTAATTGTAAAAAGATAAGGTGTAACCAGAAAGATTTGGTGAGGCAAGGCTAATATTTAGTTGTAAAAATTAAATACGGTAGTACTTAACATGAAAATAAATAAAAAATCCTATATTGAGCGCGAACGAAGTCGCGGGTACATGTATGCGGGTGCGGGTATAACAATATTGTTCTTGTGTTAAGATATAATTATTTAAATTTAGAATTTAAATTTTGAATTATATAACTTTCCAGGCTTTGACATACGCTTCACAAAATGAGTGACAGAGAGGAAAGAGAGTTAATAAAAAAACGTGCAAGCTTTAAAGACCGTCCTACATTGTTTGGTAACTAAGTAATTTCGAGGGATCAGTATCTCAGTCTCAGGTAAACGAACTTCAATTACGCATTAATAAAATTACTGATGTTTTTGAACAATATAATGATGTACAGTTTAGATTAGAGTGCATTACAGAAGATATGGAAAGTCAATAAATTGAAAGAAATGATTTTTAGTCTCTATATTATAAATTACCTGTCGTAACACCTGTCGTGGCGTAGAGGCACAAGCGTGCGACTGTAAACGCGACAGGTTGTGGGTTCGATTCCCACTCCAGGAAATGTTAGTCTTTTCATTTCCTGGGTTTGGTAACAAGGCAAATTGCGGCGCTGAGTTCCGCTACTCAGCACGCAATGCCTCAATTCGGCGGAAAGTGGGGAACAGAATTGTCGTAAGAGAACGGCGTGTCTTAATACTAGGTTCTCAGGTTCCCTCTGCCTACCCTGCTATATGCGGGATACAGCGTGAAGGTAAAAAAAAAATATTATAAATTACCTACTATTCAATTGCCAAGGTTTAGTGGCTCCTATGATAATTGGCTTGAGTTTCACGACACCTTTTCTAGTCTTATTCACTCTAATAATGAAATTGATAATATAAATAAGTTTCATTATTTAAGAGCGTCATTAGAGGGCACTGCGGCCCAAGTTATACAGTCCATTGAATTTTCATCGAAGACATACTCTGTTGCTTGGAAAATGTTATGTGAGCGATTTGATAATAAGCGCTTACTTATTCAAAATCGTGTTACAGCATTATTTAATATTGACGTCATCACTAAGGAGTCTTCTGTATCTATCAAGCGTATGGTTGATCAGTTAAATAAACACTTAAGGGCATTAGATACCGTAGGCGAGCCAACGAAGCACTGGGATACATTTCTTATTCATATTGCTACTCAAAAGCTTAACGGTAAAACATATCGCGAATGAGAAGAATTAAAGGGTAAACTTAATAAGAATGAACGTTTAACCTTTGAAATATTTTGTAACTTTTTACGTAGCCGTGCTGATGTGTTAGAGGCTTTAGAGCTATCTCGCAGTAATAATCGTTTATACTCATCTGGAAATATAAATACCAGGATTAAAAGCATGGTTTCTGTTGGAAGTTCATCCGAGTTAGGAAATAATCTACTGATTGCAGTTTCGAAGCTATTATTAGCTACTGCTAACGCTGCGTCATTAACCATGAATGAGGTTCTGCGTTAAATCAAAAGGTTACTTCTAAAGTTATGTTATCGGCATCTTTAAGTAATTTAACTATAAAAAAGTAATGATGTGCTGTTATCAACTGCCCTTATCAAGGTATACGATTCTTTTAATCGGGAATATATTGTTCGTGCGTTACTTGATAGTGGAAGCACATCGTGCTTCATTACACAAAATATGTGTGATAACTTAAACTTGTTGGTCCGTAGTAGGAATAAATAATTGTCCTTTACCGATTGGTAAAATGTGTCGTGTGAAAATTAATTCTTTACATAATCATTATTCTGCGCATCTTACATGTTTTATTTTACCGTCGATAACTAAGATACCGTTTAGTCATATAGATATTTCGACGTTAAATATTAAATCAAATATGAATTTAGCTGATCCTAATTTTCACTCACCAGGAGATATAGATTTAATTATTGGTGCTGATTTATTTTCGGATTTGTTAGGATCGCAAATTATTAAATTAGGTACCGGGAAACCGATACTTTTTGAGTCTCAGGACCCATTTTTGGTAGTCATGTATCGATTCAGTTACCATATCATGTTACATTTAATGTAGCACAAATTGAGTCAAATAATAATTCTATCGACTCAAATGATATTATTCAAGATCAATTGTCGCGGTTTTGGACTGTAGAGGAGATTAATAATAATTCTTCTTATTATAATGTGGAAGAGAAAATGTGCGAAGAGCATTTTGTCAATAATACTTTACTTCCAGACGGTCGCTTCTGCGTCAAAATACCTTTAAAACATAATATTGATAATTTAGGTGAATCATATCAGCGAGCTAAAAGGTGTTTTACATCCCTTAAACGCCGACTTAATAATCAGCCTTTACTTAAAACTATGTATCATGAATTTATGTTTGAATATTTTAAATTAGGACATATGTCTAAAGCTTGATGAATTTTCTTATTTCTTTCCACATCATGGAGTTTGGCGTGATAGTAGCTCGACGACCAATTAAGAGTCGTGTTTAATGCGAGTAGTCCTACTACAACGGGAGTTTCATTTAATGAAGTTCAAATGGTCGGTCCTATCATACTGGACGACTTATTAAGTATTGTTCTACGGTTTAGACAGCATAAATATATTTTATCGGCTGACGTGCAGAAAATGTATCCACAGATCTTTGTCCATCCTGATGATAGACATATTCAGCAAATATTATGGCGTACAAATAAAGATGATCCTCTAGATGTATATAAGTTAAATACCGTGACATATGGTACTGAGAGTGCACCTTTTTTAGCTGTTTGTTGTTTAAAGCAATTTGGTCTCGAGTGTACGGATCCTAAGATAGCTAATATTATTATGCACGATTTTTATATGGATGATCTTCTCACTGGGGCAGAGACTATTGATGAACATATTTATGTTCAACAAAATGTAACTTCCGCTTTAGATTCTGCTCAATTGCCACTTAGAAAATGGAAATCTAAGATTTTAGATTTTTGCAAAGATAAAGTTGCAGGTACATCTTTGAATTTAAACATTGGTGCTGAGAATGCACATATTAATTCTATTTTAGGTTTAGGTTGGCAGTCAAAAACTGATACGCTTTGCTTTAATGTAAGTAAAAAATATTCCTACTGTTGTTACAAAACGAAATATACTTTCTGTGATCTCACAAAAACAATCATTTCATCATATCATAATTAATCATAAAAACTTACCTGCTACAAATTCTTTAATTAAATTGAATGTTTATTTAGATGATCTTAAAATCATTCGTGTTGGAGGACGTTTAGGAAATAGTGATTTTTCCGTTAATAAAAAGCATCCCATTTTAATACATGCTAAGCATTCATTTACTAAATTTTTATTTAAATCTGAGCATAAAAAACTATTACATGCTGGTCCACAGCTTTTATTAACTTCGATTAAAGAAACCTACTGGCCAATAGGAGGTAGGAATTTGGCTAAATTGTGTTATCGCCAGTGTATGCGATGTGCTCGTGCTAAGCCCAAAATGATTACACCTCTAATGGGTAATTTACCTCTTGAGCATATATAATTAAGACATTATTAGAGAATGTAGGAATGTAGGAATGCAGGGTCTGTGATGATAGTCAGTCGTCAAGGACATGGTTCTAGACTGGTTAAGGCATACATCGCAGTTTTTATATGTTTTTCCACTAAGGCGATGCACATTGAATTAGTTGGTGATTTAACGAGTAATAGTTTTTGTTAGCTTTACGCAGATTTATGTCTCGTAGCGGCAAACCTAAAAATATATTTTCTGATAATGGCACTTCTTTTGTCGGTACTTGTATGATATTTCAAATTTTTTGAAATGTAATAGCGGTACTTTATCTGAGACTGTTGCTGATGATGGTGTAAAATTTTATTTTACTCCAGCATATTCCCCGCATTATGGTGGTCTTTGGGAAGCGTGTGTCTTACATATGAGGAACTTTATACTGTTCTTGTACAAATTGAAGCCATATTGAATTCCCGGCCTTTAACATATACGTCTACAGATCCTTTGACTCCTGGACACTTTCTTATCGGGCGATCACTGACATCGCTACCTTCACTGAATTATGAAGAACAAAATATTGACAGACTGAGTCGATATCAAAGAATCAAGCAACTTCGTCAGCATTTTTGGAAGCGATGGAGTATTGAATATATGTTCGAACTTCAAACCAGAACGAAATGGCGAGCTTTAAAAAATCCTCTCAAATTAGACAGCCTTGTTCTCGTCAAAGATGACAATCAGCCACCACTTAAATGGCAACTCGGGCGAATTGCGAAAATTTATCCTGGGAGCGACGGCATAGTCAGAATACCAGACATTAAAACCACCAAGGGAATTGTTCAAAAAAACCTTTAGAAAGATAGGGAAAACAACTAACTAATAATTGATCATTTGCTTAGAACATTGTAAGTATCATATATGTTGACTGTTTCGTTGCATCCCGGAGAATTCATAAGACTGCGTGGTTATTGCAAAGTTTAATCAGTGTTAGGCAGGAATTCATGGTTCGTGGCGGGGCGGGGCCACTAGCTATCTTTTCTCTTATAATGACTTCAATTGATAGTTATAAATGGGAGATAGAGGTCGCGCCCACGGCTTCTTCTTTGGAACCAGCTGTGGGTGATTTCAACGGAACGTCGATGATATAACGATTACTATAAACCTTTCTTCTTCTTCTTTTTCTTCATCCTGGCATTTATTCCAGCTAGCCAGGGTCTGCCTTCCTGCTCAATCTACTCCACTTTGCACGATCCTGAACATCTCGAGTGGTTAGTCCATTGGCTCTCATGTCCTGATTCACGACATCCAGCCATCGCTTTCTTGGGCGTCCAGGAGGTCTTACTCCAGGGACAGATATATCGAGGCATATTTTTCCGACATAATGTTCAGGACGGCGCGACGACGCAAAGTGGCCGTACCATCTCAAACGACGCTCTTGGAGCTTATCCACTACGTCACGGACCCCAAGACTACCCCGAATGAACGTGTTACGTATGCGGTCTGCCCGCGTAACGCCACACGTCCACCTGAGCATCTTCATTTCCGTGACGTGAAGCTCCTGAGTGTGCCGAGATAGTGCCGGCCAACATTCGCTGCCGTATAAAAGAACAGGTCGGATAATGCTCTTATATATCTGTCCCTTGAGCTTGGGCGGTATTCTGCGGTCGCAGACCACACCAGTGACCTCACGCCATTTGGCCCAAGCAGCGCTTATCCGGGCTTGGACATCGTGATCGATGCACCCAGACTTGTGCAAGACGGATCCAAGGTACCTGAACTTTTCCGACTTAGCAGCTTGTTTAGGACCTATATGGATGGTGCCAGAGTCCGGGCTCCCGCATGCCATGTACTCGGTCTTCGACACATTTAGCTTAAGACCGCCGTTCTCAAGCGTACCCTTCCAGAGGTTCACTCTCTGCTCTAACTTCGTCCGGTCCCCGTCAACGAGTGCTATAATAATAATAATATTAAGCCCGCAGGGCAGCTTGTGGCGAGCTGTTGGGGAGTGGCGACCCCACGGACCTGAGACCTCCGGAGGGGAATTGTAATTTATCCCCCGCCTCTGACTTGCCTTCGTTGACCGGCAGAGTGGAGCGCAAGAGCTATATGCTCGGAAACCCGCTCACGAGCACTCTCGCGATGGTGAAACCGGTGCACACCTCTCGACACCCTTAGCCGACCACACCGATGTTGCGCCCGAGGCACCACGCCGCTTTGTGGGGGCTCATCTAGTGGGAGGCGAGTCACCGTCCGCTAACCTTTCAATTTGAGACTGTTGAAAAGGCGGACGTCCGATAGTCTCAATCAATAGCCCAGTACTTAGTCCATCCAAACTCCATTCCATAGCCCTATTTTAGTTTTTCATATGTTCCATAGCTCCTACGCATTGACCGGTGACCATCTCTGAGCAATTGCCTATGGTTACTCAGAGATGGATCCCGGTCAATGCGTCAGATTAGTTTAAAAAAAATATTGTTGTCTCAAAGGGGCCTCTGCGTGTTGGACCTGTGTCCCCACGCAAGCCTTCCAAAGAACCGGGCTCTTTTGAACCCGAGAATTTATAATGAGATACATAATAATAATAATAATAACTCTTTATTGTACACACATAAAATAAATAAAATAGAAAATACATACAAGGATTAGATATACAATAGGCGACCTTATCGCTAAAATAGCGATCTCTTCCAGGCAACCTTAAGGCATAAGAAAGCGCAAATTAAAAATCAAATAGGGTGTGAAAAATAAAGAAATAATAATATTTAAATAATAACAATAGCATACTTATAGATTTATTATAGCAAACACATAACTTATATACTACACAAATACATACATACAAACATAAATACATTCATACATACAAATGATACATTCATACATGAAATACATACATATATACAACATATATACAAACATACATATATACATACCATTATACATATAATTACATAACTAAACAGAAGGAGTAAAGTTACACAATTTGGCGTTGGCACAAAAACAAATTCTCAAAGTGTCAAGAAATGACTCTTTAGTCGACGCTTAAAGGTTAAAAACGTTTTCGCATTTCTGATATCTAAGGGAAGGGAGTTCCATAGCCGGCACGCGGTAACCGTAAACGAGTTGCTATAAAAGGAAGAGGTATGTGACGGTATTTTTAGAATAAGGTGACGTTCAGAGCGAAGAGAACGCGGGTGCGCCTCGCCCAGAAACTCAAAACGTTCTTTAAGGTAGGGTGGAGAATTTGGATTGAACAGAATACAGTACAGAAGATGAAGTATGTGATTATTCCTGCGAAGTCGGATCGGGAGCCACTTGAGTGTTTGCGAAAATTGGAGATGTGATCATATTTACGTAAACCAAATACGAATCGTATACATACATTTTGGAGACGTTCAAGTTTATTTAATTGCTCCTCTCTCAAGTCGAGGTAACAAAGGTCAGCATAATCAAGGATTGGTAGAAGCAGAGTATTTGCTAACGAAATTTTGGTTGGTATAGGGAGGAAATTACGTAAAAGTTTAAATGATCCTAACGACGCAAAGATCTTTCTACTTACCTCACTTACCTGAGAATTCCATGACCAATTATTGTCCAGGGTGATACCAAGGTCTTTTACTGAGTTACTATATGGAATAATATTATTATTGAGAAGGATTGCCGGTAAAGTAGACGTGTCAATCCTTGAAGTAAGCTTAGCGCTGCCCACTAAAATTAGCTGGTTTTTTTTTGAATTGAGTTGTAATCCAAACGATTTACTCCAGCAGCATATGTTCTCTAAGCTTTTATTGATATCATTAATGGCAGTGGGTAATTCCGATATTTTGGCCTGTTTATAAATCTGCAGATCGTCTGCATATAAATGGTAGAGAGAAGAAATGTGTTTAGAAATAGTATTTATAAATACAGAAAATAAAAGAGGAGACAACACGCTACCCTGTGGGACACCAGCTATAACAGGTGACCATTCGGAGTACGAATCTTGTATTCGCACACATTGTCGGCGCCCAGACAGGTATTCAAGAAACCAGTCAATTACAGTAGGAGATATGTTAAGCGACCTTATAGTAGCAAGCATAATATCAAAGTCCACAGTGCCGAAGGCATTGCTGAAGTCCAATAGAACTAAGACTGCCACTTGTTGCATATCCATACCTTTGCGAATGTCGTCGGTTATCTTAACTAACGCTGTAGTCGTACTATGACCGGGACGGAAACCGGATTGTAGAGGATTTAAGAGATTATGGCAATAAAGGAACTGTGAGAGTTGCTGTTGAACTAAGCGCTCAAGGACTTTGGAAAGAAACGGGAGGATAGAAATTGGACGGAAATCAGAATGACCAACAGGATTATTCTTTTTAGGTAGTGAAATAATTTGAGCGTCTTTCCAAGTTGACGGAAATTTTTTTGATGTTATTGAGTTGTTAAATATGGATGTGATCACGGGATATATGATATCAAGGATAGGAACTATCATTTTACGACTAACACCATCAGCACCAACCGCATCAGATTTAATGGATAAAATGGTCTTCTTAACATCACTATCTGTAAACTGACTAAAGAAAAAATTTGGAACTCTTGGAGCGGCTAAAGCGTTAAGATGATTGATCGTTTTTAATTTCGTAGTGTCATCAATAACACCGGAAGATGAGAAGTGAGTGAAGCTTATTTAAATCAAAATTATTTGGATTTACATTTTGTTGTGCTTTGCCGATTCCAATTGATCTCAGAAAATGCCAAACTCTTGATGAGTCTTTCTCTTCAGTGACAGATTTATGTATATGGCGTCGTTGGTTATCTCTACACATTATTTTACAGCGATTACGGGCCTTTTTATAATTGTGCTGATTTTTATCATTAGGATTAACTCTAACTTTCATTTTGGCGATGTTCTTTTTATGTTGCAATTTTCTAATGTCGTCCGTTAACCATGGCGCCGGAAGATGCTTCATACGCACAGGGCGCATTGGAGCATGAGTATCATACAGCTTTAACAAAAAAGAGTTGAACAATGCCAACTGATCATCAACGTCAGTATGATTTAACACATTAGACCAGTCAATAGCTGCTGCGTCTTCAAACAGACGACTTAAGTCTATACTACCAAAATTTCGTTGCAGAAGGACCCTTGATTTTGCCTTAGGAGGCTTAATTTTATAAGATAAATATAAAAGGTCATAATGAGAGAATGCTAATGCAGGATATTGGCCATGTTTTTCAACATGGTCAATAGAAGAAACAATGATTAAGTCGAGTAAAGAGGGAACACAATTAGGCAAGGTATGAGTAGCAGATAAGGGAAGCAAATGTAAGCTAGCACCTTTAATCAAAGATTTTAAGCGAGACGAACGATTATTATTTTTAAAATGCAAGTATTAAAGTCGCCCATTAAAATCGTGTGATTATATAAAGGCTTATACTGCTCCAATAGGGTTTCAAGTGATAAAAAGTAATCGATCGTAAGGCTTGGGTTATAGTAAACACCAAGTAGAATGTTACAGTGAAGAAAGCACACCTCAATGAAGAGATGTTCAGGCCCACCGTTCGGCTGGACTTCGGAAAAATCTAAAACGCGAAAAGGAATGTGTGAGCGTAAGTAAATGGCAACACCACCTCCAGCCCGTCCATTACGATCGTTACGTATCAAGTGAAATCCAGGGAGAGAATAAGAAACCGATGCTAAACAAGGTTTCAACCATGTCTCCGACACTAATATAGCGTGTAAGTTTTTGTTATTAAAAGTAGATAAGAAGTCTGGATAGTGTGCAGGAATACTTTGTGCATTTATGTGAATTAAATTAAAATTTTTCAGTACATCTGTGAAATTTGATTCCAATGTTTCACTAACTGTAGGGATACTAAGAAAACTGTCATTACTGCTCAATCCATCAGAAATAGCTGAAGAAGACAGAAAAGAATTGTTATCAAACGACTCACTGCCATTAGTCATTATATAAGATAAAATAAAAAATAAATAAAAATAAAGAAATAAATAAATAAATTATAAAACAAAAAAGAAAATAAAATAAATAATATATATTTATATATGTTTATAAAAATGTAAGTATATGAACCTTTTCTAACTATGTAATTTGCTAACCACCCGCCAGTTGCAAGGAAAAGTTCATACAAAAATAAAAATATAATAATAACAATTCAATTAAACAAAGTGAAACAAAAATATTATAAAAAGTAATACTTTAGGAAAATTACAACTGCTCTGTCAAAAAATAAATTATAGCGTAACAAAAAAAGCTATATATTTATGTACATTTATATACATACATACATACATATATATATATATATATATATATATATATAT
>JAKGSA010002755.1:0-13661 GCA_033558755.1 Philaethria dido
AATTAACGTTATATTAGAATACAGAAAGTCTAGACTCATAGTTTAGAATCGCAACGGGCTGGCAGTAACCTAGTGTGTTTAAGATCCTTTTATTTGTTGAAATATTTGAATGCTTTTACTTTTAAATGTTTATTTTGAACAAATTTATGGGTAATATGGTGAGATTTTTATTTCGTTAACTCAAGTTAATATTCTAAATTAGCTTATAAAGTTATAATATCTATATATAAATACGTGAAGCAAGAACTTTGGATCCCTTTTTACGAAAATTACGCGGACGGAGGAGCATGAAACTTGGCACACTTATAGTTTATATAGAAACGGAGTGCAGAATGATAATATTTTGTTTTAAATAATGCATAAAAAGTATATTAAATAAATAAAATAAATGTTACACACACTACCATGGCTTGACATCCATGTTTATATAAAGTGACATATACGTCACTACGCAATGCGTTGTTAACGCATTTACAGGGACACTAGTAAGCTATAAATATGTAATAGTACTTTAATACTTTTCAAATGCTAGTGCTATACGCATATTTAAGATAAAACAAATATTTTCGAAATGTATAAAATTTTGAACATTTCAGGATTCGAACCCGCTCCTCTTGGAATCCATCTGAGCATTCTAGCCATGTTATACGTTCTTAATAAGCTACCTTCAAATTCTTATTACGCTTACGTTTGTTGCAACTTATTTTGTTGTTAGCATCTTTGTAGGCATTTTTTTACAAATTTGTATAAACTAAAGATTATTTATTAGATGATAACCAAGGTAGAATACAAATTCATTAAATTTGTTTTCTACCTTACCTTTCTATACCTTTTAGAATTTTATATTGTAGATTTATATCTCCAGTACATTTAACACAAAAAATGCTAACATGCCTTTTTAAAATGCACATAACCGATCTAGTGACAAATCGCTATGTTGATTTTAATTTTATGTTACTTTTAATGTATGATAACATTTTTTTTCCAAGTTTTCAACAGTTTTTGTACCAACTGAGTGCAGAAACAGCGTAAGTCCGAATTAAATTTTAAATTATCCCAAGCCCAATTAGTATGGAAACTGGATAAATTTTGTACGACAAGCAACAAATTTGTATGTCCAATCAGAGGAAAAAAAATGATTTAATTATTTGAAAATTTGGAGGAGTTATACACTTTTTTCTCCCTCCTGTAAAATTTGAAAATCCGGACTTACGTTGTTTCTGCACTCACTGATTCAATTACTCCTTACATTTTAACGTTACAACAATAACAATATTTATTTATTTAGTTTTCATCAACGAATGAAGCGATGGACTATATTTACTTACCTAAGATGAAACGATCGAAGATAATAATATAATAAATAAATACGTAAATACCAATAGCAATTATTTAAGACTTGAGACACTTATAAAGTTAATCTTGATAAGGACAATAAAAAGTTTAATTGCTTCACATTTTATATTAAATTTCTCCATAACGCAACAGATAAACAAGTCTGCACACACAGACCACACACTCTTATATAATGTAATACTTGAACTTACGGAAAATTTCCAACATTCCTCGTTTCTTAGTTAGATGTAAAAGTCATAAAAAAATATATATAACCTACGCCTAGCGTACGCTTTTATAATCATCATTAAAGTATTTATTATGTTTTTAAAAAATATTTTTTGTTATTTATACTATCATACACACATTATATACAAACTTATTGAAAATTGTGATACTCGTATATGTACCTAATTACGAATAACATCAAAAACTTTAGCTATGTAATCCCAACAAATCTTATCGTAACACCTAACGTAATCAATGACCACCATAAATTTATCAAGATAGAAGATTTAAATTCCTTTCTAAGGAATAGACGAGAAATTTATTGCCTGCCTACTTACGCTCTAAATATTCCAATTAAATACACCGTGTACTTATTATTTTATGTCAAAAATATGTTTTTATTAATTATTGTAATTAATTATTAACGAAATGCTAAAAGACAAGTTTAATTTTTAATCTCTTACAGGTATGACAAGTAGTTTATTTAAAATAGTGTAATTACTATTGAAAACCCTATATTTGGACAAAAAACCATGTTTCTTGTATTCCTAAATTTCTATTTAATAATTTATAGACAAATACTAAGAAAGAAGAATATAAAATGCTATGTTTAAACGTTTTCATTAACCAGAAATATATCTGGCTCACCTTTTGTTAGGAAATGTAAGGTAACCGCAATTTCAGTCTTACAGTATACTTACTCGTACAACTTACTTTAAGCCGATTTGTACGCGGAGCTCGGGTGAAAATTTAATTTACTCATAAAATATTTATAATTTCGTCAGATTAAACTATTTTTAATAATTAATTATTAAAAATAGTTTAATCTGACGAAATTATAAATATTTTATGAGTAAATTAAATTTTCACCCGAGCTCCGCGTACAAATCGGCTTAAAGTAAGTTGTACGAGTAAGTATACTGTAAGACTGAAATTGCGGTTACCTTACATTTCCTAACAAAAGGTGAGCCAGATATATTTCTGGTTAATGAAAACGTTTAAACATAGCATTTTATATTCTTCTTTCTTAGTATTTGTCTATAAATTATTAAATAGAAATTTAGGAATACAAGAAACATGGTTTTTTGTCCAAATATAGGGTTTTCAATAGTAATTACACTATTTTAAATAAATTACTTGTCATACCTGTAAGAGATTAAAAATTAAACTTGTGTTTTAGCATTTCGTTAATAATTAATTACAATAATTAATAAAAACATATTTTTGACATAAAATAATAAGTACACGGTGTATTTAATTGGAATATTTAGAGCGTATTAAATCATTTTTTTTTCCTCTGATTTAACATACAAATTTGTTGCTTGTCGTGCAAAATTTATCTAGTTTCCATACTAATTGGGCTTGGGAAAATTTAAAATTTAATTCGGATTTACGCTGTTTCTGCACTCAGTTGGTATAGAAACAGCTGAAAACTTGGAAAAAAAATGTTATCACACATTAAGTTTATATTTATTTATATTTATATAAAAAATGAAGTGATAGTTGCAAAATAATTATACAATAGGAATTTTAAAAGTATTAAGTCCTCAAAACAAATCATTTTTAATCGTTACATCATCTTCATGTGCAGTTGTTGTTGGCCAGGTGGATATTTCACCATAAAAAGCTTTAAAGTTGTCAGAATATAAATAATCATCTTCTTGATGTCTTCATTTTCTTTATGTTGTTTGGAACACTCCCTGATGAGTATGCATGATTTGAAGGGAGAGCAATATCTACGTTCTGGGCAGTAGGTTTCTGTAGCTGATAGCTGGGTTTTTTAATCCGTCAATGAAAGTGTATGCTGTGATTACCCCCTTTTCTGTAGAGTTATAGTGAAAGTGTTTATATCGAGTGGGAGCAAACTAGAGTTTTTCTTGTTTTTGCACACTCCTCCCGCGACATTCCATGGCTAAAGGATTTTTTTTGTAAAAAGTATTTCCATCAACCATCAACATTTTTTATGTCACTGGAGAAAAGCTTTGGGATGTGAAAGCTGTTTAAATAATATATTTAATTTATAAACGTATAAATATATAAATTATTCACACTTTCATTTATATATTTCAATAAATTAAAAGGATTTCACACTTAAATTTAAACTGAAAACACTTAGTAGTTCATAGACCTAAGACGTTAATTCATTAATAATTTATTGAACCCGGAAAACGAATTTTCATTCACAAATTGAGACAGTATTGAAAATTCAGGATTACGTTTCTTAATACGTAGTTAGGTATATGTTTTTAGAAATAAATATAATATTCAAGAAAATATTATTTAAAAAATATAAAATAACCAAAAAATATTCTTTATTATACGTATACTTGTTGAATTTAAGATTTGTATTTCCTTTAGTTTAAGTTAGTAAAATGTTTAAAATGTTCACAGTTTAGAGTAACACTTATATTGTCGTCTGCATCGCATTTTTATGAGCTGACAACTCTCCACTTAATATTTCTCTAAATATTTATATTAACATGAGTATTGCATTAGTTGTGTTCCCATAAGTTAAAGTAGAGTTGACAGCCTCCACTTACTATTTAAAATAACATTTATATTTGTACATTTTTGTCGATAAGCTAACATTCCTCAAGCACTTGAAAACAGCCCTTGTAAGTTAAACTCACATTCCTTTTAAATGTTATTAAGGTCTATTTTGTAAGTTTCTCACGAAACCCCCACCAAGTTACTGTGTATATAAACTATAAGATTTACTTAGTTGACACTCTTCGATTTCTGTATTCAACGCATCAAGTTGTATTTGAATATTAAAGAATATATTTGTAATAAATATTAAAATCAAGTAATAAAATAACATAGCCTTCCTGAAAATAAACTAAGTCATGTTAGCCTGCATTTTTATTGTGAAAATGAATCCTGTACAACAATATACCAATATATCGCCGACATATACAACTCACAGACTCGTTTCTCTTTAAGTCAAGATTATTATGGTAGTTCTTTGATATGATTTATTTTTATAAAAAAAATCTTGTGTTAAATCTCAACCTGAGTAGTAACAACCAAAAAATTATATTTAAACCAGTTTCATTCCATAAAATTTTCATAAATAGTGGAGTTGTTACGATCGAAGAAAAACCCATTTAAAAAATAACAAAACAAACTACAAATGTCTTTTATCGTTATAGATTTTGAATGAATTCTATGGTACTATAAGTTTTTTATTAAAAAAGTTTTCAAACTATTATTATGTAGAGTTTGTCAAATATGTGTTTCATTCTTGTTTCGAGATGACACGTACAAACATGTTAATATATTATAGTTTTATTTAATATAGTCATGTTATATTAACTTGTTTTTTATTTGTTTTTCTTTTTATTTTTTTAGCTTCACACTGAAAGGCAGAAGGAATCTGAGAACCTAGTGATAAGACACTTCGTTTCCTACTTCCCGCCGAATTGAGGCATTGCATGCTGAGTGGCGGAACTCAACGCCGCGCTTTGTCTTGTAACCAGAGCGCAGAAATATATTATTAGTATGAATATGAAAATTGTAACATAAAAATATTAGAGCATGCAGGGAGTTTGAAATTCCCCGTTGTATTAAGTCATTATTCCTTAATTGTTATGGTTCGCTGGAATGTGTCGATTTACTCGTACGCTGTCGCTACGGGCTGTATCAATTTTAGCTTTCACTCACTGTTATGTTTCAGAACATGGCGTTTTGAAATTGATATGAATTAATTTTATTAAAGTGAAATGTTTATGTTTCGATTATTTTTTGGATTTTTATGTTTCGATTATTTTTTTGGATTTTTTCTTTGTTTAATATAATTGCATAACGTCTTAAATGTTAAATTAATTTCTTTACAAATTACGGGTACTCATAGAACCGAGATATAAATTTAAATGTGAATGAAATATATTATAATTTAAATAAGAGTTTACGCAATTAAATTTTTCACAAAACAATATGTTGATTTCTGGGCATTTATATCTCGATGCTCTGCACTGCTTCAAAAACTATCGACTTAGCTTACACTTGTAAGTACATATTAAGCACCTTTTATAAATATATGATTGTTTTTTATTATGGAATTTCTATAATAACAGTTGAATACATCTTTTTTTCACGTTGACCTTGGTACAATAACACACACTTAATTATAAAGAACAAAACGTTGAACCAATTCTTCAAATTTAGGATGAACAAATAAAATAAGCTGTAAGCTAGTTATGTGTTATATTTTTTGAAATGTGCTAATTAATCTTTTTCATTAAGCTTTCATTTGAACACGGTAGCATCTATCCGGCGATCTTCTTATGACTTAATTGTCTCTAGAGGCGCCATATTAAATTAAGAGTGATCACATATCTAAGAACACTTGGAGTATCCAATACCTATCTAACGTCAAGCTTAATTATATAATTCGGTCAAGGGTTTGGAAGATATGAGGGTAATAAATAATATTACAAGCATTACACATGATACGCGCCGAAAACTATAACCCCTCCTCTGACAGTCTAGTAAATAGAGATAATTTACGGCTAATGGGAAAGTTTTAACTGTCCATATGTCCCTATCTACATTTTGCAATTCTATCCGTTCTTCCATTTCGACGAGAATTAAATTCTTACTGACTACCAGAGATAACAAAGGGAAAAATTCAATAAACTCTATCTGTCACAAATTAACTTTGTATAACAAATTGTAAAAAAAAAAAATCTAATTGTCCCTTGAATTTAATGATGATATTATCCTGGCCCAATAATATATTCACGTATGGCAATATTAGTAAGACTTTTGGAAATATCCATAGCTTTGTAAAAGAAGTCAGATATTACACGTATATATAATACAAAGAAGCTGTTGCCCTGGCAGCATGCTCTGTGGTCAATGGCTTTCCTAAACTACATACTATGATATGTATAGCTGTTCATTACAGCCGGCCGACCGAAGATTAGGAGCCCTGCTTCTGCAGCATCAAGTACTCAATAAATAAGCAAAATTACATTAGAATTGCAGTTCGAAGAAAGTAAGAACCGTACCTGGTGCACCGGCAGCATAGTGTCGGGCCTACCACTTTCCACTATCATGCAACGTTTTTAAACACAGCACTCCAAATGTTCAGGGTGACACATAAATACTATTACAATCTTGAAGTATATCAAATTTACTAAAACCTGCACCAGCATGTAAGTATAACAATCACTTATTGTGCCACATCGCCTGGAATTAAATTTGACAGGAGCGATGATTTTTGAGCTAAAAAATACAGCATTCTCTCGACTAATTTACTCTCGACTAACTTACTGTAGAAGTAGTGGAATTTATAGTCTAGAAATTAAAGTTTGTAGAACCCACTAATAACAAACGTGGTTTAGCTGTTTCAATGATTCATAAGGACTTTCGCATTTCCATATTACGATTTACTTTTAATTGTACAATTAACTGGATAAACCGTGGGACAAACCCTAATTGTCTTTTGCTGAGTTGCAAGGTCAAAAAAGAAAAGGGAAAAAGGTAGGCAGTACTGAGATTCGATGTCACTTTTAATTATCGAAAGTATTAACTAAAGTTCTCTTCGTGTTACTTAAAGGTGATATAAAGTATATAAGTTTCCATTAGATAGTAATTATGGGCATACTATCCAGATATTGTTATGACAAAGTTCAGTCTTGTTTATAAATATTCCTATAGATGTCATTAACTCGGTAAAAGTTTAGATTGTAAAATAAAAATTTTAATCTGTAGGAAGGCTTTTATACTTTTTGGGCTGCTTATGTCTCGGCCTGCCCTGAGGGCTGTTGTAGCGCAGAGGCACAAACGTGTGACTGTAAACGCATTAAGTCGGGAGTTCGATCCCACTCCAGAAGATGAAAATATAAAGGCTAATAAATATGAGGTAATAAAGTATTATTTATTTTTCGACACTCACTCCTGGTACCATAACCAGCGCTGACGTTGAGTTCTGCCACTCAGCATGCAATTCCGCAATTCGGCGGCGGAGAGTCAGGAACGGAAATGTTAACTCTTACTTAGTAGCATTTACTAGTCACATATTTTTATTGCCTCGACTCTTTCAACTTTTGGTTCAACTTCACGGTATTTAATACCATAATAGACAAAATTGTATTATTATATAAAGTAAAGCTGTCAAATTTATGAAGAAGAAAAATAACGCATCCAGAGTTACTTACTTATGATATAAATGATGAGGATGTCTCAAATAAAGTAGATATATTTTTCTGAGACTTTGTCAAACAACAAAATAAATTAAATCTTTTGTTATAAAGGAAAAATGTTCTTTGTAAGTAATGTACATTATAAAGTAAATGAAATATTCCGGTATAATATAAAGTACTTTCAACTATTATTGAATTATTTTTAATTTGAAATACTTCATAGAAAACAATTTAATAAATCCAATTACAGTAACAATTATTATTATAATAAATATTGAATAAATGATGTAACTAAGACACGTATGCGAAATCCCAATTTCGATAGACGGCATATTACATTACTCACCAATCTATCGAATGGGTTAATGCTATTTGCCTTTACCTACCAGTCCCGTTTCTACTTATATTGTACAGAATAAATGTAATATAAATTCCCAAAATGATTTTCCTTATGTACTTTAGACTTCTGAGGTTTTGGATTCTAAAAAGCACATTTAGCTAAGACAAGTAAATTTTCCTAAAAATTATAATTTTAAAATAAATAAATATTCATATAATAAAACATATTTATAAAAAACGTATAAAAATTTAAACGCAGTGGGACTTGAACCCGCGCCTTTTAGAAAACCGTACAAGCGCTCTGACCACTAAGTCATGTGTTCTACATCCGGCTGAGTCGAAATTCTTTATACGCTTTGACTTATTTATGTTGTTAGCATCTCTATAAGTTTATGCATGGAATTTCTACTACCCAAAGATCATTTCAGAACAATCTGGCAGAGAATGCATTTTTAATAAATAGTTTTGGAAGTTTTAAAGTGTTAATTTTATACGTTTTCTAAATGTGTTTTTCGTTTCCTGAGTACACACCTGAACCTGAACACCTGAAACTTTAAAAATACTCTGTAGTTACTAATGAACGTTGCGGAGTATTTTAGAATTAATTTTATTCTCGGCGGCGGTAGAAATTGTATTGTAATCATTTTAAATTTGATATGAAATTGATTTCAGGTTGCCGAGCATGTGCTGTACAACTGCTTCTATATATGTTTAAAGGTAGGCTACAATTGGATCAAGTACCTCCTGGCAGCCGCGCGATGACACTTCACAATGCTGGGGTGTTACCTTTCAAAAGATTTCTTAAAATGTTTATTAGACACAGTTATTATGTGGTGGAAAATATATTTCTCTTGTTTAAAAATATTGCATTATTTTGCCGCGATTTAAAAAATACCGATGCTAAATTTCTAAATAATCATTCATTTACATGCCATACGCATGCATACACTTATATGATTATAGTATAAAGTTCGCTAATGAGCATTGTGTATTTGACTTTAATAAATATTTTTAATACTAGTTGTATATATTTATCGAATTTTTTCTTAAGTACATTTCACTATAAATACTTTGTCAGCTTCATATATAATTCTAATACGAGTTACATAGATTATTATTTTCTGTTTCGACTGAATTAATTCAAGTGAAAACAGTCTTTAAATCGATTTCTCACATTTTACTTATAAAAAAGACAAATTCATTTGTTTCAATACAAAACTCATTAATAAAATAAGGGAAAAGAAGACCAAATGGATAGATTGTAAGCCTTAATTCATCATCTTTTAACTCTTAACACAGTTGTTAATTCCATGTGAAGACTCTAGCGTCTTATTTGCTAATCCTGTTCCGTTACATAAGACTCAAACTACCTGATGCTAACATTATTGCCTTTATGGCAGAAGTGCTTGGAACATAAAATCATGTGTTGAATTACATTAATGGTAATATTATAACGCATTAAACTAGAAAAGAAATATAAATCATAAATCTTATATTGTTTTAACGTATGTCAGTGAGGGATAGTTCCGGTTCCGGTGATTGAACAGTCGTGTCCTTAATCAGTGCTCTCGTAAAAAAGTGATTAAAAGTACAGTTCTAATACGAAGAAATTGTGAAAATCACGTAAAACTTTAAAAATACCGTTACAACAAGTGTATTCACAATAAAATTCGATTATTTTTCGCTAAAACTTAACATTACTACTAATTCAAAGACTTAAATTAATAACCTCTAACTGTCAAGTGTCAACGTTAACATTTAAACAACATAAGTTCCGTGTCACGAACTTAAAAACGTTTTGTTTTTGCATTGATAACATAAATACATAAAATGTCGGAAAAAATGTCTATGTCAACATTATATGACATGATGAAACAAGAAATGGAGAAACAAGCTAAACTTATTACTTCTAATACAGAAAAGATTATGTTATCTATAGAGGAAAAAATAAAACCATTAAGAGAAGAAAACAAAAATCTGAGGATGGAAATTGAAATGCTTAACAAAAAAATTACTACATTGGAAGATATGAATAAAAAGAATAATATAATAATACACGGGATGAAAGAATCAGAAACAAATTATTTACAACTATACAATAATGTGAAACAACTATTCCAAAAAGTAGACGTAAATTTAGAAAATTACGATATAAACAAAATGCATAGAATTGGAAAAAAGACATCAGGAAAAGTAAGACCAGTGCTGATTTCTTTTACTACTTATAACAAGAAAATTGAAATAATGAGAAATAAGAAAAAAATTACTAAGGACGTTTATATAACTGAAGATTTTTCCAAAGAAACCCTACAGAAACGCAAAGAATTACTACCACAGTTGAAGGAGGAAAGGGAAAAGGGAAACGTAGCCTATATATGGAATGATAAACTTATAGTAAAACCAAAAGAAAATGAGAAAAGAAAAAGAGGCAATTCAACATCTCCTGATAAGTACCCACAACGACAGGAGAAGACAAAAAATATAATAGCCCCAGCTAAACTACAAAGAACAGACCCATTTGCATATATGCGTTCCAGATCACACTCCCTAACAGAGAAAACTTCTACTAACCTGTAGGAATCACTAGACACCGGTAACCATCAAAGAACAAACAACAAGTATTATAAAATAGAGAAAAATCTCCCCAACCCGGCTGGTCACCGCGGGGTAAGAGACCAAAACCCTCCAAACCTTTTGGAAATTAAAACTACGGTTAAAAATTACAGAAACAGTAAATTTAACAATATATTCATTGCAACGCTGAATACAAGGTCATTAAAAACTCAAGAAAGACTATTTGAATTGGATTGTGCATTACATCAAATAAAATGGGATATTATAGGCTTATCTGAAAATAGACGATCAGGAGAACAAATTGAAGAATACGATAATTATATATTTTATTTTAAAAATACAACACCTGGCCTGTATGGAGTTGGTTTCATAATAAAAAAATACCTTAAAGATAATATCCTGGATTTTATTGGTGTTTCTGATAGGATATCAATTCTAAATATTAATCTTCCTGAATATAAGCGACCCATATCAATAATACAGGTATACGCTCCTACGGAAAATGCTGGAGAAGAACAAAAAGACATGTTCTACCACGAATTAAAGCAAGTGATGCAACAAGTATACAAAACAGTAGTAATAATGGGAGACCTAAATGCCCAAATAGGTAAAAGGAACAAAAACGAAGACTACTATCTGGGACCTTTTTCATCAGGAAAGCGCAATAACAACGGCCAAAGACTAATAGAATTTGTCCAAGAGTTTAACCTAAGAATCATGAATAGCTTTTTTAACAAAAAACTCAGCAGGAAATGGACGTGGGTGTCACCGAATGGAAAAATTAAAAATGAAATCGACTTTATAATCACTAACAAACCAAAACTATTCACTGATGTAGGTGCCATAAATCAACTAGAATTTAATACAGATCATCGAATGCTTCGTGGGAAAATGTCGACCCATGCAAAACAATCTAGAAGACCTTGGACAAGCACCCACGGAATAGTAAAATTACCCCTATCAGATATGATTTTATCACCTCTGAAATCTGCACTACAAGATAAGCTTCAAGAAAAACAAACTATGCAAGGAAAATATGACAACCTGGAAAACCAACTAAAAACAATTCAAAATAACATTATTACAACAAAATTTACAAAAGATAAAATAGGAGAAAAAGCAAGAGATCTAATAATATTGAGACACAGTTTGATGCAACAAAAACCAATTGATAGGAGTGAAATAACAAAAATAAGCAAACAAATCAACTTATGTATAAGAAATCATAGACAAGAAACTAGGCTTAATAGAATAATGTTACACTTAGAAACTACTGGAGGAATCAAAAAAGCACAGAAAGAGCTACAGGATTGTGTAAACTGGATAACTAAAATGAAAAAACCTAAACAACAAAAGAACAATACAAACCGCACATTAATACTAGACATCGCTACAGACTTTTATCGAGAACTCTATAATGACGAACCTTCATCATTATTCGAAGTCAATAACAGTACCACTGAAGAAGAGATACCATTTATTACTAAAAACGAAATAATTAAGGCAATTAATTCTCAAAAAAATAATAAATCACCAGGAGAAGATGGAATCTCGAATGAACTTTTGAAAGGATCCTCAAAAATAATACTGAATTCATTATACGATATATTCAACGACATCCTTAAACAAGAGTCAATACCAGCCCAATGGACCACATCAACAATAACATTGCTCCATAAAAAAGGCAAAAAAGATGACATCAATAATTATAGGCCCATTAGTCTCATGTCCAATCTTTACAAGATATTTTCAAAAGTGATACTCGATCGAATTACTATAAACTTGGACGAAAATCAACCAAAAGAGCAGGCAGGTTTTCGCAGCGGTTTCTCCACTTTAGATCACATATTCACAATCAAACAAATTACGGAGAAGTACAAAGAATATAGATTGCCCTACTATCTGGCGTTTGTAGATTATCATAAAGCTTTTGACTCAATCAAACATAAAAAAATCTGGGAAGCTCTGTCGTGTCAAGGTGTACATAAAAAGTATATTCGTCTCATTATGGAAATTTATAAAAACATGACTGCGAAAATAAAAACTGAAAAATTTGGAGAGACGTTTTCCATCAAACGGGGCGTAAGACAGGGGGACCCACTATCACCAAAATTATTTTCAGCGACGCTAGAACTCGTTTTCCGTAAACTTGACTGGTCAAGCTATGGATTAAGAATAAACGGAGAAATGCTGAATCACCTTCGCTTCGCTGACGACCTCGTAATAATTTCTAACAGTCCAGAACAATTACAAACTATGCTCAACCAACTTATAAAGGAAAGCAGAGAAGTGGGCCTACAAATGAATAAGACGAAAACAAAACTAATGACTAACCATTTGAAGTTACCTGTAGTAGTTCACAATGACTCAATTGATTATGTAGATGAATACACATATCTTGGGCAGATTATATCTCCAACATACGATACATCGAAAGAGATACAAAATAGAGTAAATGTAGCTTGGAAACGATACTGGGCCTTAAAAGAGATAACGAAAAGCCAGTTAATACCCATTAATTTAAAAAGCAAAGTATTTAACACATGCATACTTCCTACCATGACTTATGGCTGCCAGACATGGGCCTTAACTGTACAAAATATAAAGAAATTACAAGTCTATCAACACAGCATGGAAAGAAGTATGCTTAATATAAAAAGAAAAGATAAAGTTAACCTAAATGTTATTCGTCAAAAAACAAATACTGTAGAAGTATCATACACTGTCAGGAAGCTAAAATTTAAATGGGCAGGACATCTTATTAGAAGTAAAATGAACAAATGGGCAAAACAGGTGGTAGAATGGTACCCTAGAGAGGGAAAGAGAAAGAGAGGAAGACCACAGAAAAGATGGGAGGAGGACATTAAAGCGGCCGCGGGCACGCTGTGGATGAGGAAAACCCACGATCGGGTGTTGTGGAAAGGTTTGGGGGAGGCCTATGCTAAGGCAAAACAATCTTTACCGGTGTCAAAAATTTAAAACTATATATATATTGTATGTAATTTTAGATTGTTAATAAAGGCTTTATTATTATTA